>VDFB02154826.1:0-19782 GCA_007258455.2 Sequoia sempervirens | reverse complement strand
TCAACAATAAATTATCGAAAAATCACCCCCGGTCTCGTGTCGTGTCATGACGATGCATAAACAACTCAGATAATATGTGAAATGTTGGTAATCACAATTGGACCTTACTACAAGCAAACTATATCTTTCCAATTTATCAGATCTTACAATATAATGATCTTAATTCCTAAATCTAACCAGATAATAAAGAAACAACAAAAGATAAGGGTGCAAAGATATGATAAGATCTAAAATATTTCTAGAATGAACAATGCAAATGACAGATATCTGGAATGGACCAATCTCAAATAACCAACTCTTGCTTAACCCACAATGCGATATCACAAGAACGGTGCAATATTCTAAGGTATATAAATTTTCAAATCATAGATATTCATCCACAATCGAACTAAGCACAAATAAATATATGGTCCAGGTTGACTTCACCAGCCTACTACAATCAGATAGTTACTGGGAGTATAGACCAGAGATTGCTACAAACATCCCAAATATGAAATCATGAACATCATTCACCAAACTAATTCAGTTCTAAACACTAAATCCTAGATCTTTAAGCAATTTGAAAGATGAAACAACAGGAACCATGCAAGATAAGCTAACACAAGATATTTCACCAGGAAAACCACAATGTCTTCAATTGTATTAGATCATCAAAATGCTGCAACAATTCCACTATTCTGTTACAATATTTGCTTCAAGAACTAAATACTGCAAAATACTCTAACTCAACTATATCAAACTCTGACTCTTACTCTTCTATCCTCCTATTCCCTTTTACAATGAGGCAACAATTCCTTTTATAGAGAATTCATAAAACATGTCGGCCCAACCAACTTTTACAAAATAAAATTAGCCAAAACAAGTCGGCCTTAGGAATTTCAAAATAAGGCACACATTAAATGCCGATACATTATGAAGGTCGGCCTAGACACATTCCCCAATGTAGCCTGGATCAACATATGCCCTATAATAATAGGGAAGCACAAATCTCAAAATGGGCATTAACTACCGCCTCCCTTATCCTTATCCTGAGCCAATGATCCATGAACTCTCAAAAATACTTTATCTAGCTTGGTGACAGGTGGCAAGGGAAAGATCTTAAGCCGACATTTGATGGAGCCAATCTCCTCTTTTGACTGTTTAACAGTTTTATTCCAATCATCCTTGTGAGCCTGATACTTATCCATCACCGCCAAGTAGGTTGCTGCATCATCCAGCTGGTGTCCTATTATGACATTTTCAAAATCTGGGGCATAAACATCATGCCACCATTCCCTTAATTGTTCTAGGCTTAGATACTTAGGAGCAATTTTCCTCCTGCTAGTCATAATCTCAAAAAATGCAATGCACCCATCATATACTCCAGTCAGGTCACCATCTATCAGCTTCTTTCGTTTATGAATTTTCCTCATGGCCTTTTGCCAAATCTGCAAAGCCTCAAACCATTCCCAAGGTTCATTAAGTCTGGAGGAAGGAAGAATCCGATCTGCAGCCAACTGATCTTTTCCATATTCCATGATTACTTTGGATTTCTGCAACAGAAGATCGATGTCCTCCTTATCTTCGGATAGCACATGTTCCAACAAGTCTTTGGCTCTGACTGCATCCTTTCCAACTGAAAGGACATCCTTTATTGCATTATCTCCTTTCACTTGCACATCCTTCAACCAATCTATTGCAGTCTGGGTGGAAACCTTCATCTTTTCAATTTCAGAAATGGTTTCTTTGGGCAAGAAACCAGGAGTAGCAGAGGAAGATGGGTGGAGAGATTGCAGAGGTTTCATTACATCTTCTAGACACTTCTTAAGCCTCTCATTTTCCTTTCTAAGCTCATGTTTAGACTGAGTTTCCTTCCTTAATCTGCCGATTATTACTGCACTGGACCCTTCATATTCTTCAATATCCTATTCCATAGAAGCTGGTCCTAGATTAATAGTCTGTACATTATAATCTTTTCCGGTGACCTCCTCTTTAGTTGTATCCGCAGCAGGGGTGGCAATGTGAATGGCCCTGTTACTCACTTCATCTCTTTCTATCCTTGAAACTACCTTGGCCATCTTTTCCTTCTTGCCTTTACCAATCTTAGTTAACATCTCATCCCAATCCAGAGGGGTGTCCTCAACAACGACTTGTTTCTTCCTTGTAATCTCCTTTTCTAACCAATCCAGAACAACAGGCTCCACCCGGATTTCATCTGTTTTCACCTCTTCATGTGGTTCTACTGTTTCATCCTTTTCTTTTCCAAGAGACTGCTCACCTTGATCACCTAATTCAGGTTCCTCTTCTTGCACAAGCGATGGGGTTCTAATAGGGATATCCTCCTTTTCAGGTGATCCGTTTCCTTTGCTACTCTCCGGAGAATCCTCATATTGCACTAATGGAGAAGGATGCTTTTCTTCCTCTTCAACTTCAAGCTCAGCTGCCACACCAAAGAGTTCTCCCTCCTTGAATGGCTCTGTCTCTCCACTAGTCTCTTGCTCTTGATGGGCTATTTGCTTAGGTAAACTCGGTGAAGGGGAAATAGCCATAGGTTGCTCCACGACTGGTGCCTTCAGAAGAGGGTCCATCTTTTGCATAGTCTCCTTAGGAGATGGAGTCCTTGATCTCCTCGTATAAACTTTAGTTTTTTCTCTTGAAATTTCTACTTCAACAATAGGAGTCTCATCTTTGGAAGTTTCTTGACCTTTCCTCCTTGAAACCCTAGTTGTTCTTGTCTTCTTTGGTTGCGGAGGAGCATTTTCTTCTTCTACTTTTTCAAATTCCTCTTCTTCAGAAGACTTGCCTATTTTCAAAGTTCGGCTTCTTTTCTTTCCCTTTGGTTTTCTTTTTGGTTCTGGCTCACTTTCTTGAGGACCCCTGATTTTAATTTTGAAGGGTGAGCTCCCTTTAGTTTTCCCTTTGGGGTCATCTTCCCCAGATTCTTCTGAAGTGGACATAGGATTGAGATTTCCCATCAAATTAAAGGTACAGGGTACCTTCTCACTTTCCAACTCCCAAACCTTATGCTTCAACCATGAAGTAGTAAACCTCATGACAGGGGCCATTAGATCCTCTAACTCAGTTACCTCATCATCATTCCAGTTTATCTCTCCAATTGATCTGTCCTTAACAGACTCATATGCATGGTCTTGCACCAGATTCCCATCATCTTCTAGCTGGTCGGGGATCAACTTGACATTATATTGCCTAATCACATCAGTTGGAAGCCTAGAGTACCTTTTCTTCCTTGCCTCAAAATCATCCTTGATATTTGCCCAATAGTCCTCTAGGTCATCCTTATGACGGTATTCTTTGGTGGCCTTCTTCTGTGCTTCCCCGGTAATATCAAAGTTTGTCCTCTTAGAGTGGAAGGAGAAACCATGAGCTTCCAATTCATCCCCTGCTGCATGCGCCGATTGGATGGAAGGGCACACCTCAGCTATACCAATTTTGAGAGGGAAATCCCCACCAAAACCTGTTTTATGCTTTGCCTTTTTGACAATTGCATCAAATTCACATATCTGTCTCACAACCTCCAATAACACAATATGGTCAGTAGGGTACCTAGGTAACCTGTATGGAGCAGCTTGGCATCCATCAATTCTGATGTAAGAGAAGGTGGGAAATTGAATGAACCAAGCCCCATACTTCTTTATCAACTCCTTCGCTCCATCTAACAATCTCACATGCTCCGCATTTTGAAGCAGCCTAGTGATATACATTGTAAAAGCATCGTTTGCTCTCCTGTAATCCCGGTGTCCTAGGTGCAATTCCAGGTAAATGTCATAAATTACATCTTGTCCAAATGTTCCATGTGGATTCAAACCCCTGTATGGGTAGAATCTGGCTAACACATACACCACATAGGAAGACATGGTGAAATTCTTTGTTTCTAGGACATCTCTTAATTGCTTATCAATCACAACACTAATAAGTCCCGCCCAATGGTAATTGGTACCCTACTCAATCTTGTTGATCACATGGACCATCCAGTTTTCCAACACCCCAACACTCTTCAAACCTGCTACTCTGCTCAAAAATGTGATTGCATCGTATATGTCTGACCTGAATTTAACCCTGTGTAATTGCTTAGGTAGTTTGGAAAAATGGGACTTTGGTTTCTCCAACCAGGAATTAATCATTTGTTGGGCTTTAGTGGGCTCATTCTCATAGTAGGTTTTAGCCAAATCCATGTTCAAGGCACACACAGATGGAAAATCTGGCATGTCAAAAGCTTGAGCAATAGAAACAAGATTGAAATTTTCCAAGACTCTCCCCTCAGTGCTAACAACCCTCTGTGTGTCGAAGTCATATTGCCGGGCACACTCTAGTATTAACTCATAGCACTGGATTGCAGGAGGGAACCCTGCCACATGAACTAGTCCGGACTTCATCATTCCTTGTCTCAAGACCAACAGATCCTTCTGAGCTGTTCTTTCTTTGAATTCTTCGTATCTCCACACTCCAACATTGGTGTCAGAGACCTCAGACCACACAAAAGATACTTTACTATTAGGCAGTTGACTCTTGGTATCTAGTCTTAATCTTTCTGCCTCTGTGATGGAAGATCCCTCTGTATCACCTTTGGATTTTCCCGCAGCAGCCTTGCTTGATTCAGCCTACATTAACAAAAGAACGTCATGAGCACCCAATTATCATACATATTCCAATCAAAGGGTTAGCATAAAATCAGATGAAGCAATTAAGAACTATCAATAATCGCCAATCTTTGAAAATCCAAAAAAATAAAGCAATCCGGGAAAATGGGGTAAACCGGGAAAATTCAGTCAGGGCAGAATTCGAAGAAATCCGACCCAGACGGATTCCTGCTGCCAAGACACCACGTGCCAAATAGATCGTTAGTACGGACAAAATTTATGTAATTATTATGAAATCCACCCATTAGCAACAAGAAATCATCATTTATCACTTTACCCCATTAGTCCTAGCCTCGAGAATCGAAAAGAGTGAAACTAGGCAGGGAAACCGGAAAAATCCGGGTAGGATGGATTTTCGTGGATGGTTCAAATACTCCGGAATTCGCTATACTCCACGGACTCGATAGATATCGGGAAAATTTGGGTGCGTGAAAATTTCGCGGACACCTCGGAAACCCGACGAATGTTAACATGCGAACCATCGACTATATGATCATGTAAAACCCCACTATTTGGATTCCAATGGTCCTAAAATCGATCCTAATAAGCAAACTCATAATGCACATGAATCTGAATTTCAAAAGACTTCCGAATGACTAACCCTCAAGTCAAAACAACGATACCCTAAATCCAATAACCAGACCCTCGCCATGAAAGCTCGGGTAAGCTTAAAATTTCAAGAAAAACTATCATTGAGGCGATCAATCAAAGTGCACAGGGATTTCTTAAGGTATGAGCAAGTTGGGCTAAACATAAAACATGAAAATCGCGATAACCCTACCAAACCTGGTAAATTCGGCAAATGAACCGAAACCCTAATCTTCACAAAATATAGCGAATTGCACGCCTAGAAGGCAAAATCCTACCCAAACGTATCTACAAGGATACATCTGACACTCAATTGATAAACAAAAACACGCATAGTATGGGTGTTAAAATTTGGTGGAGAAGTAAGTCAAACCCTAGCTCGATAAATACAAAATGACAAAACAAGCAAAAGCTGACCCAAAATGACTATCAATTGACTCGAAAGATTGGATCTAAGTGCAAACAAAAAGAAGGGGCTAGCAACGACTTACCATGGATGGGTCCGGATGAAGTTTGAACTCGAAGGAGTGACTGTAAAACTGTGTGCCCTAGCGATGAAAAAAACCAACCAGCGCTCAAGCAAATCACCCACAAGCAACTCAAATTCAGTAATCAAAACCTCAAATGAAGAATCTCGAATTCCAGAGCAAGCAGCAAGTGAATAATGAGATCAAAATGATGCCCCAAAAGACCTTAAATCCATCCATAATCGCATCTGTGCAAAGGTACTTCGAGCATTAATGAGCGACAAGACATGTCAGAAAAATCCGGAAACCCGAGCCTAGGACGGAATTTCAGAAAAAACCAAGCCAGACAAAAAATCCGGATAAACACGAATTCCGCGGATACAGAAGAAACTGGGATTTTAACGAAGTTCGGGATTTTAATGCAGTCCGGAAAAATCTGCCAGAACCGGAAAATCCCGGAGTCAAGCAGAAACCTGGATTCGGAAAATTAAGCAATAAACGGACAATGAACAAGGACCCAGAAAATTCGCCTGAGTTGGAAAATCCCGGATTCAGGTCAAAACCCAGATTTTCATTAAAAACCAATTTTAAACAATTCAAGCCCCAAGGCGAGACCAAAGCCAATAAGACCAACATCTCAAGACCTCGAAAAGACAAGTTGAATAAAATCAAAGGTCAAAAGACATCCCGAAAAGAGGGTCCCTACTCTAAGTGGGGCGTGTGTGCAAAACTGCACAACAAATGGCAACTTCGGCTGAGAAATGCTCCTCGAGCATTTCGATGACAACCGGAATTAAGAACCGGAACTTATGGTTTCAACTCACATATCCTACCACCACCACTAGTTAAAACAAAGAACCCCCCAGTCACCCAAACTCTCCTACACTAGGGTCTAAGTGTGTGCAAATGCATTCATTACCCTCCTTTAGCTGCAGCAAGAATCAAATTTGGTCTGAACAAGCTATGTAAGGATTCATACTCTAAAAGCAACCTAGATAGAGCCTCGCTACCAGTCAGGCGTCCATAGCCCCGACGAGGTTATCATTGCGATTCTCTTGAACATAGCTCTAATAATACCTGCATCTATATAGCCTTAGTAGACATATCCGCATCCCCCCGATGAGCTAAATTCTCTTTTTTGTCGCTTGTCTTTTTACCGCTTTCACTTCAACCTGTGAACAATGAAGTTCACACTCAGGGATGAGAACCGCAGTGGCGCTAGAGAAGAAAAGAATTTTTCACTTGTTCAAACTTCATAAGGACCTTATGCAATGTCAGGTATCTTTAATATTTAAACTTATGAGACCCTAATGTATTCATGTTCTATTTGACTAGAAAACCCTTTGCCTTAACACAAGGATAAGCAACATTGGGTAGAGAATTCATACCATGATGTTCTGGAAAGATGATTAGAGTTTGTAAAGGAAATACTAAGGACATCCCACCTACTTTGTCACCACTGTCATACAAATGCAACTAGATATCCCCAAAAGAGAAGGAACCAAAAGCTAGAGCAAAACCAACCAAAACAAACAAACCAAAGCAAAACTACTCTAACCAAAGCAAAACAAAACAAACCAAAAGGAAACCTAATCTAACCAAAGCGAAAAAATAGAAAGCAACCTAAGCTAACTATATACAAAGCAGGGAGTTGAAAACAGCTCAGGACTGGAAATAATGTTTCAAATACTGCCCATTGACAGGCAGTGGAATATCGTCTCCCGTGAGAGTCTTTAGACGGAAGGCACTATCTCCAAGTATTTCAGCAATCTGATATGGGCCAAGCCATAGTTTATTGAACTTCCCATGGTTCCCCTTTCGATCATGAGGTTTATCCCAGTATAGGACAAGGTCAGAAATCCTAAAGTCTTTGACTTTAGCCCTCCTGTCAAACCACTGTTTAACTACCCACTGATGTTTGGCAAAATTCTCAAGGGCGTTGTCTCGTTTCTCCTCAAGGTGTAATAGTTCTGTTAACCTAGCCTCCCTTCTGTCCCCCTCATCATAAAACTCATTTATAAACTGTAAGGTTGGGATCTTCAGTTGAATAGGGAATACTAGCTCTAGACCATATACTAAGTGATAAGGAGATGTTCTAATGGACGACTTAAGTCTTGTACGATCTGCCCAAAGGGCAAACCGAAGCTGGGTGTGCTAGTTTTTTGGGTTCCTTTCTAACAGCTTACAAACGATAGCTAATGTTCTATTAGAGGACTCTCATGTTTCATTATCCCGAGGATAATAATTAGATGCAAAATTCACAATAATGTCATGATCAAAAGCCCAATTTGAAAAATTTTAAAGATGCAAAAATCTCATTATCACAGACAATAGAAATAGGGCATCCAAATTGATTAAGAATAGCAAATTCTAGAAAAATTATCCACTACCTCAGATGTACATTGCCTACAAGCAAAAGCCTTAGTCCATCTTGTGAAATAATCAGTAATAGTGAGAATGTACATGTGTCCTATAGAAGATGGTGGGTTGATGGGGCCTATGAAATCCATACCCCACTGAGCAAAAGGTGTTACCTCAATGACCGATTGGAGTGGAAGTGTTGCATAATCTTTTCTTTTTGTCAGAGTCCGGTAGGTGTGACAGTCCTGCATTACGATGGTGAATGTCTTTGAACAGTGTGGGCCAGTAATATCCTACTCTTAAGATCTGGTTTGCTGTGGCAATTATAGAACCATGGCCAGTGCCATATCTTTCATGAAATTTATTCATCACTCTTTCAGCTTCCTATTTCCCAAGACACCATAGATAAATGTATTTATGATTTTTCTTATATAGAACAACTCCTTTTAACATGAAACTATCACTCTTTAATTGTAGAGCCCTCATTTGCATAGAATTAAGATGGCCTGGAGATCATTGGTTCAGCAAATAATAAATTATGTCATCATACCAACCATCTGGGGAAACCTCCTCGACATTATAATTTTGAACAGTCAGTTTAGGACCAGTTTTAGCCATAGTCTAAGTGAGTCCTTGCTCTCTTACCAGCTTCATGGGCTGGATCTCAATATCGTACTCTTGTAGTATCGGGTTTCACCCATTTAGCTCCTTACCACCTAATTCATTTTGCATCAAAAGTAACTTTGATTGCGTGGATCCGACAATCAAGATAAACTTCTTATTCTTGAGGATATAATGCCTGAATTTCTTTACTGCTCTAACCAGAGCGTATGCCTAATTTTCCACACTTGGATATTTCAATTCAACATCTTTTAATGGTGCACTCATAAAAGCAATAGGATGCTCATTTCCCTCATCGGACTTTTGAGTTAACATTCTAGCACATGAATGGTCTAAAGCAAATGAATAGATGTAAAAGGGTTTACTATAATTAGGACTCACCAATACTGGAGCACCAGCAATGGCCCTTTTGATTTCTGCAAATGCCTATGCTTCGATAGTCCATTCGATCTTGGCATCCTGTTTCGACATTGCGTTCAATGGCTTAACGATTTCAGCAAATCCGGTGATGAATTTTTTGACGAAGTTAATCTTGCCAAAGAAGGACTTCATCTCCTTTTTGCTAGCAGGTGGCTGAATCTTTCGCGATGGCCTCCACTCTCGATGAATAGTAATGCCCCCTTTTCTAATATCACATTTCCTAGCAACTTTCCTTCTGGCATCTTTAAAAATATATTTTAGGATTCGTGGAGATGCCAAATTCCCGCACCTTTTGAAACACATTGGCGCACCAGATGTGATCCTATTTTTGAAAAAAATAGTCGTCGCCCATGTAAATAATGATGCATTTGCCTATGATATCTTTAAAAGCAATATCCATAGCCCTTTGAAATGTGTCCCCTGCATTAATGAGTCCAAAAGGCATCCTCCTATAGGCAAAGGTACCCCATTTAGTTGTGAAAGCGGTCTTATGCCTATCCTCATAATGGACCATCACTTGATTGTACCCTGAATAACCGGCCCGTAAAGGACATCATTTGAGATCCATTAACCACTTTGAAGTATCTTCATCCAACTAAGGAACCTGGATAATTGTCATTTTTCACTATATGTTTAAAATTCCTCGAAATCAACACATAGAGCCTAATTCTCTCCATTCTTTTCCCATCGAACCAAGTTTGCTACCCATGTTGAATGCCTGACAGGAAATATAATTCTGGCAGACAGTAACTTCTGAACTTCTTTCTATATAAGTGGTTCCAACAACGCGTTGATAGGTCTCTGCCTCTGCCTGAAAGGTTTAGCACCTGGCTTCAGGGGTATAGTATGAGTTATGACTGATGTATCATAGGTTTTCAAGTCTTCGTAACCCCAGGCTACTATATCCGGAAAGCTGTGTAAGGCTTCAATTATTCCTTGTCTTTCTTCTGGAGTGCATACCTTGCCAATGAAGATGTTTTTAGTATTATCCTCAGTTCCGAAATTATGAGTATCGCACTGTCCATTGATAGATTCTTTCTTGGATTCTTGCTCCTGATCTCTAATCTTATCCATATCAAAGATTCGCTCCAATTGTACCATTCCTCTTGGAATAGTGTTAGGACTTCCGATTCATTACTCCCTTCTAAATCCACTGCCTGGGTTCGCTTCATCAATGATTTGGGAAGCAAAAAGTTTGTATTTGTGGATAAATCCAGTAATATGTTTGTCGCCTTCAAATACCCTAAAAGTTAGTAACATTGTCTCAATCGAATGACATAGGAGTCAATTCTACAAAGTTGAATTTTAAACCCACAAAGATAAAGGCTGTGGTGCTTGCTTCCTAAGCCGTGAGAATTGCAGCTTGATTCTTCTGTCGTGGTATCAGCTAAATATTGAAAGCATCAAATCCCTCAATGAGGTCCCACACTCTATGCCTATAATTAGTCATTCTCCTATCATGGCATGAATACTATTTCCTTACTTGCTTAATTACTAACTCAGAATCACCAAAAACTTGCAGAATTTTAACCTTTTTCTTAAGTGCCATGAGAAGTCCATGAATTAACGCTTCATACTCTGCTACATTATTAGTACAGTGAAATTGGAGTCTATGGGCTGCAAAGAAGCTTTTACCTTTTGGGCTAATCAGTTCGAACCCTGCCCCAGCTCCATGTTTGGATTTGGATCCATCAAATCTGAGAGTCTAGCATTCAGCAGGGGTAGTCCTCTTTATCGCATCCTTCAGCTTCTCAGTGCTGGATGACTCCTCAGATAGCATAAGTTTCTTGTTTTCACACCCTTCCTGAGGATTTTGCACATTTGTCAGTGTTGGATTTAGATATCTCTGTACTTGTTCTACTGCTGTCTGGCACAGACAACACTCCAACTCTGAATGGAAAGCGTTATGAACTCTACACCAATTAGGTAAGAGTAACTCTTCAAAGTTTTTATTTTTTCCTAGGTGAATTTGATCTTCAACACACTGTTTGATGAATTCCTAGAAACTGTCTAATAGGCTGATCTGATTATCTGCGGATTCTTCTTCTTCCTCAATTGATTCTGTCAAAACATTAACATGGCTGGACTCTATCTCTGTATCAATAGGCATCGTATGTAGCATCAATACCTCCTCTGAGTCTAACTCTTCATATCGAAAGCTGATAGCATATAATTTCCTATGCCCACTTCCGACATCGACTTCTCGTTGAAGTATTTTGTACTGTGAATCATGTATTCAATCCTCACTCTTCTCACTCCTAATCTGATTTTGGTACTTTTCGTGGAAGCCACAGCGATGTGAGAGTGGTCAGTAGATACATATCCATTTAAGGCATTAGTAAAATCTCTTCCTAGAATCAAACCATATGCATCAGGGATATCAGCTACTTGAATATTGATAACCTGTTGAATCCTTGGGTCGGAAGCTATCTGCATGTGGATCATGTTTAATTCTCCCACCACATTTACTTTAGTTCTATCCAATTGAGTTACCTTCTTTTGAGAGTCAACAGGTGTAATCCCTAAAGCTCTACAAACTCCAAATGGCATCACATTGGTGGAAGCACCAGAATCCAATAAACAATTATATAAATTCTTACTGGATATGTGCACAAAAATCAAAAATGGTGGGGTTTGTGTCTTCCCTTGGAACAAAGTTGGCTGAGTATCTACCTGAGCCACTTGAGTCCTATCCTTTTCCTTTCCTTTATCTCCGAGCGGAAAGTTAGTCTGACTGTGGGCCTGATTTTGTGTCTTCACAGGCTGAGAACTAGAAGTCTTGTTGATATCCTCACCAGAAGGTTTATCCAAAGACATTGAATATGCATCATAAGTACCTAAAAATGCCTTCCTAATTGCAAAGAATCTTAATAACTCGAATGCTGAAAGATTTACCTTTAATTTTTTGAATTCCTCAGCGACATATAAAGCCATTTGCTCCTCACTCATATCAATGGAGACTTCCCTAGGAGGTTCCTCCACCTTGTCTTTGCCTGATTGAATAGCCTTCTCCTTCTGTAGGTCAGTTTGAGCCTGTCTTTCCTTTGAAAGGTATTGTCTGGAAACATGTGGATAGGATGGATTATTACTAGCATTAGGATCTGGAGGGGTATTGAAATTATTAGGAGGAATGGAAGTGGTGAAAGGTCCCCCAGCCTGTGGGCGCCTATGAGGCATATCTCTTAAATCATATCCTTTACCCTGCCTCTGGAACATCTGTACCTCTTCAACATAAGCCTCTTCCTGATCCAGAGGGCCATTATCATTCATTGCTTCCTCATTGAATAATCGAGCAACCTCATCTCCATTACAAATTTGATCTGTTTTGTCTTTATGAGAATCAGATTCTTCTTCTGGTACATTTTCCTTACTTGCTGGGAAGGGAGCGTGATTTAATACTAGCACAGGAGAGTCATAAGGTGTGGAGGGAACAATCTCTTGTCCATTTGCATTATTTTCTACGTCATACTAGAAAATGGAGGCGGTAGTTTGGAATTTTGGACATTCTAACTCTGAATGTTGGTTTGTCTTATGGAGCCTACACCATCCTGATAGGGCAGCTTCAACCAAATATACACCACTGGGAGGCTTGTCTTGACTGACTGGTTGATTTTCAGATTGATTAACAATTTGATTAGCTGGTTGATCCAATGGGGTGGGGACTCCTCCATTATTAGGTCCTGTATTCCAAGTCCTACTCTGTCCCTATGATTGCCTCTTATCAAATCCCGGTCCACTACCTTGTCCTCTGTCAAAATTCTGTCTCCTATCATTATTGATTCCTCTATCATTGTTGTAACCTTTATCTTAATTGTATCCCCTGTCATTATAGAATCCTCTTTCATTACACTGTCCTCTATTTAAATTCTGCCCTTGTGGAAATTCTCTGTTCTGACTGGACTGTATACTCTTCTGAGCAGCTTGTAATTGGCTAATTTGATTCCTTAGATAGGTCACCTCTAGATTTAGCTTCTTTATCTGTTCAGCCATTTCATCAATCCTCTCCCTATTTGGATCTCGCTAAGGGATCTGGTTTGGATTACTCTGAGGAGGGACAGGTATTGTAGTAGATTCCATAGACTAATGCAACACCTCAGAATTATGCAGATACGCAGGGAAACTATTTGGCTGTGGCTAATACATAGGCTAGTTAACCTGCTGCTGGGGAAAATTCATCATAGGGGAGACCTGGCTCATGGAAGGACTAGGGTGGGGTACCAAAGGTAGCTGAGGTACTGGATTCATGATTGGGGTATGATTAGCAAGCGCATGATTCACTGCCTGAACTTGATTAGGATGTGCAACTGGTCCTAAAGAAGGCAATGGTCTAGTCAAATGTTGTCTCAGATCTGTGCTAAGCTTAACAGCTTCTGTATAGGCATCAGTTAGGGTAGCTGGAGGATTGGGTCTCCACTTCAGAAAGGTTGCTGTAAGGCTGTCCAGAGCTTCATAATAGACCCCCAGGGCTGTATTATTATCTAAGACATAAGGATCTTGAAGTCTGGTGTATGCACGATGGAACCTATTATTGAAACTGGATATTTGTTCATTAACCTCTCTCTTTACTTTGGTGAATTGTAGATATAATTCATTGGTATTGATAGGTATCCTGAACTTCTGTAAAAAGGCAGTCTCAAGATCATTCCAGTTAAGAATTGAAGCAGTAGGGAGGTGATTATACCAATAAAAGGCCTCTTCTCCTAGTGAATAAGGAAACAATCTATAGGTAACATCCTCATGAACAATCCCCCTGTCTTTGAGACAGGTTTGGAAAATCCTTGTGTTCTTCTGCAATCCTGTTTGGGTAATTAACGTGGAATTTTGAATAGAAGTGCTCAGGGTTCTTAGGCATAGCATTGTAGGCATGGAAAAATAAGGGAGATGGATTATTAGCAAGGAAGGCCATTGGCAAAAGTGGGGGAGGTGGTTGGTTAACGATTGGCTGGGGTTGTTGAATGGGAGCTGCCTCAAGGATGGGTATGATTTTGACTTCAAGAAGTGAAGATGCTGAGGAAACAGGTGAAGGGATGGGTGATGATGATTCTCCCCTTTCTTGAGTCCTTCTCGACCTAGAGGGGAACTGTAATTCTTGTAAATCTTCTTCTCTTGGGGTGGATCTGGTACTTCTTCTATATCTCTCAGGAGAGATTGCGTTTAAGAAACGATCCAGTGTGCTCATTCAAGCCCTCCTTCTAGCACCAATTTGTTGATGGTGTTTTCTGCATAGCAACAACTCAGACAAAATGCAATATTCTATCTCTCTTGAAAGGTTATTTTCAACAATAAATTACTGAAAATCACCCCAAGGTCTCTCAGGTGTTAGGTCATGACGATGCATAAACAACTCAGATAATATGTGAAATGCTGGTAATTACAATTGGACCTTACTACAAGCAAACTATATCTTTCCAATTTATCAGATCTTACAATATAATGATCTTAATTCCTAAATCTAACCAGATAATAAAGAAACAACAAAAGATAAGGGTGCAAAGATATGATAAGATCTAAAATATTTCTACAATGAACAATGCAAATGACAGATATTTGGAATGGACCAATCTCAAATAACCAACTCTTGGTTAACCCACAATGCGATATCACAAGAACAGTGCAATCTTCTAAGGTATATAAATTTTTAAATCATAGATATTCATCCACAATCGAACTAAGCACATATAAATGTATGGTCCAGGTTGACTTCACCAGCCTACTACAATCAGATAGTTACTGGGAGTATAGACTAGAGATTGCTACAAACATCCCAAATATGAAATCATGAACATCATTCACCAAACTAATTCAATTCTAAACACTAAATCCTAGATCTTTAAGCAATTTGAAAGATGAAACAATAGGAACCATGCAAGATAAGCTAACACAAGAGATTTCACCAGGAAAACCACAATGTCTTCAATTGTATTTGGACTACCAAAATGCTACAACAATCAATTCTGTTTCATAATATTTTCGTCAAGAAATAACACCGCGAAAATACTCTAACTCAACTATATCAAACTCCCAATTCTTCTATCCTCCTATCCCTTTACATGAGGCAGAAAATGTCTTTGTTAATTCATGAAACATGTCGGCCCAGCCAAACATTTACAAAATAAAATTAGCCAAAACAAGTCAGCCTTAGGAATTTCAAAATAAGGCACACATTAAATGCCGATACATTATCAAGGTTAGCCTAGACACATTCCCCAATGTAGCCCGGATCAACATATGCCCTATAATAATAGGGAAGCAACAAATCAAAATACCGGCCATTCCTTAATCTTATTCTCGAAACACGATCCATGAACTCTCAAAATACTTTATCTAGCCTCTGACGTGGCATGGGCAAAGATCTTGTCGACATCCGAATGGAGCCGTAATCCTTTGACTGTTTAATGTTTATTCCAATCATCCCAGGAGCCCGATACTCTATCCATCAAATGGCCCATCATCCAAATTGGTGTCTCGTTATGATATTTTTCGTGACCGCATAAATATCATATGCCACCTATTCCTTAATTGCTCTTAGGCTTAGATAATTTTAGAAGGGCCTTTCCTCCTGCTAGTCATAATCTCAAAAAATGCAATACATCCCTCATAGACTCCAGTTAAATCACCATCTATTAGCTTCTTTTGTTTTTGAATCTTCCTCATGGACTTCTACTGAATTTCCAAAGCCTCAAACCATTCCCAAGGCTCATTAAGTCTGGAGGAAGGAAGAATCCCTTCTGCAGCCAACTTATCCTTTCCATATTCCATGATCACTTTGGATTTCTGCAGCAGTAGGTCGATATCCTCCTTGTCCTGGGAGAGCACATGTTCCAAAAAATCTTTGGCTCTGATTGCATCCTTTCCGACTGAAAGGACATCCTTTATTGTATTGTCTCCTTTCACTTGCACATCCTTTAACCAATCCGTTGTAGTTTGGGCAGAGGTTTTCATCCTTTCAATTTCAGAAATGGTTTCCTTGGGCAAGAAACCAAGAGTAGCAGAGGAAGATGGGTGAAGAGATTGTAGAGGTTTCATTACATCTTCTGTGACACTTCTACCTCTGCTTTCCTTTCTGAGCTCATGTTTAGACTGGGTTTCCTTCCTTAATCTGCCAATTATTAATGCACTGGACCCTTCATATTCTTCAATATTCTATTCCATAGAAGTTGGTCCTAGATTAATAGTCTGCACATTATATTCTTTTCTGGTGACCTCCTCTTTAGTTTTATCCGTAGTAGGGGTGGCAATGTGAATGACCCTGTTACTCGCTTCATCTCTTTCTATCCTTGAAACCACCTTGGCCATCTTTTTCTTCTTGCCTTTACCAATCTTAGTTAACATCTCAT
Source organism: Sequoia sempervirens (assembly GCA_007258455.2). NCBI lineage: Eukaryota > Viridiplantae > Streptophyta > Pinopsida > Cupressales > Cupressaceae > Sequoia > Sequoia sempervirens. The sequence continues at coordinate 3,351 of VDFB02154826.1, read as the reverse complement.
CCCAATCCAGAGGGGTGTCCTCAACAACGACTTGTTTCTTCCTTGTAGTCTCCTTTTCTAACCAATCCGGAACAACAGGCTCCACCCGGATTTCGTCTGTTTTCACCTCTTCATGCGGTTCTACTATTTCATCATTTTCTTTTCCAGGAGACTGCTCACCTTGATCACCTAATTCAAGTTCCTCTTCTTGCACAGGTGATGGGGTTCTAACAGGGATATCCTCCTTTTCAAGTTATCCATTTCCTTTGCTACTCTCCGGAGAATCCTCATATTGCACTAATGGAGAAGGATGCTTTCCCTCCTCTTAAACTTCAAGCTCAACTGCCGCACCAAAGAGTTCTCCCTCCTTGAATGGCTCTATCTCTCCACTAGTCTCCTGCTCTTGATGGGCTATTTGCTCAGGTAAACTTGGTGAAGGGGAAGTAGCTTTAGGTTGCTCCACAACTTGTGCCTTTGGGAGAGGATCCATCTTTTGCATAGTCTCCTTAGGAGATGGAGTCCTTGATCTCCTCATATAAACTTTAGTCTTTTCTCCTGAACTTTCTACTTCAACAATAGGAGTCTCATCTTTGGAAGTTTCTTGACCTTTCCTCCTTGAAACCCTAGTTGTTCTTGTCTTCTTTGGCTGCAGAGGAGCATCTTCTTCTTCTGCCTTTTCAAATTCCTCTTCTTCAGAAGACTTGCCTATTTTCAAAGCTCGGCTTCTTTTCTTTCCTTTTGGTTTTCTTTTCGGTTCTGGCTCACTTTCTTAAGGACCCTTGATTTTAATTTTGAAGGGTGAGCTCCCTTTAGTTTTCCCTTTGGGGTCATCTTCCCCAGATTCTTCTGAAGTGAACATAGGATTGAGATTTCCCATCAAATTAAAGGTACAGGGTACCTTCTCACTTTCCAACTCCCAAACCTTATGCTTCAACCATGAAGTAGTAAACCTCATGATAGGGGCCATTAGATCCTCTAACTCAGTTATTTCATCATCATTCTAGTTTATCTCTCCAATTGATCTGTCCTTAATGGACTCATATGCATGGTCTTGCACCAGATTCCCGTCATCCTCTAACTGGTCAGGGATCAACCTAACGTTGTATTGCCTAATCACATCAACCGGAAGCCTAGAGTACCTTTTCTTCTTTGCCTCAAAGTCATCTTTGATATTTTCTGAATAGTCTTCTAAGTTATCCTTATGACGGTATGCTTTGGTGGCCTTCTTCTGTGCTTCCCCGGTGATATCAAAGTTTGTCCTCTTGGAATGGAAGGAGAAACCATGAGTTGCCAATTCATCCCCTGCTGCATGCGCCGATTGGATGGAAGGGCACACTTCAGCTATACCAATTATGAGAGGGAAATCCCCACCAAAACTTGTTTTATGCTTTGCCTTTTTGACAATTGCATCAAATTCACATATCTGTCTCACAACCTCCAATAACACAATATGATCAGTAGGCTACCTAGGTAACCTATATGGAGTAGCTAGACATCCGTCAATTCTGATGTAAGAGAAGGTGGGAAACTGAATGAACCAAGCTCCATACTTCTTTATCAACTCCTTCGCTCCATCTGACAATCTCACATGCTCCGCATTTTGAAGCATCCTAGTGATATGCATTGTGAATGCATCATTGGCTCTTCGGTAATTCTGATGTCCTAGGTGCAATTCCAGGTATATCTGATAGACTATATCTTGTCCAAATGTCCCCTTTGGATTCAAACCCATGTATGTGTAGAATCTAGCCAACACATACATCACATAGGAAGACATGGTGAACTTCTTTGTTTCTAGGACATCCCTTAATTGCTTATCAATCATAACACTAATAAGTCCTTCCCAATGGTAATTAGTACCTTGCTCAATCTTGCTGATCACATGGACCATCCAGTTTTCCAACATTCCAGTGCTCTTCAAACCTGCCACTCTGCTCAAAAATCTGATTGCATCATATATGTCTGATCTAAATTTGACTCTGTGCAATTGCTTAGGTAGTTTGGAAAAATGGGACTTTGGTTTCTCCAACCAGGAATTAATCATTTTTTGGGCTTTAGTGGGCTCATTCTCATAGTAGGTTTTAGCGAAATCCATGTTCAAGGCAAACACAGATGACAAATCTAGCATGTCAAAAGCTTGAGCAATAGAAACAAGATTGAAATTTTCCAAGACTCTCCCCTTAGTGCTAACAACCCTCTGTGTGTCAAAGTCATACTGCCGAGCACACTCTAGTATTAACTCATAGCACTGGATTGCAGGAGGGAACCCTGCCACATGAACTAGTCCGGACTTCATCATTCCTTGTCTCAGGACCGACAGATCCTTCTGAGCTGTTCTTTCTTTGAATTCTTCATATCTCCACGCTCCAACATTAGTGTCAGAGACCTCATACGACATAGAAGATACTTTACTGTCAGGCAGTTGACTCTTGGTATCTAATCTTAATCTTTCTGCCTCTGTGATGGAAGATCCCTCTGTATCACCTTTGGACTTTCCAGCAGTAGCCCTACTTGATTCAGCCTGCATTCACAAAAGAACATCATGAGCACCCAATTATCATACATATTCCAATCAAAGGGTTAGCATAAAATCACATGAGGCAACTAAGAACTATCAATAATCACCAATCTTTGAAAATCTAGAAAAATAAAGCAATCCAGGAAAATGGGTAAACTGGGAAAATTCAGTCAGGGCAGAATTCAGAGAAATCCAACCCAGATAGATTCCTGCTACCAAGACACCACGCGCCAAATAGATCGTAAGTACAGACAAAAGTTATGTAATTATTATGAAATCTACCCATTAGCAACAAGAAATCATCATTTAGCACTTTACCCCATTAGCCCTAGCCTCGAGAATCGAAAAGAATGAAACTAGGCAGGGAAACTGGAAAAATCCGGGTAGGATGGATTTTCACGGATGGTTTAAATACTCTGGAATTCGCTATACTCCTGACTCGATGATATCGAGACTGGCCATGCCGGAAATTTCATGACACTGCGAGACTCCCACGCACGGTAAATACGAAACCAATTTAACGATGATCATGTAAAACCCCGCTATTTGGATTCCAATGGTCCTAAAATCGATCCTAATAAGCAAACTCAGAATGCACATGAATCTGAATTTCAAAAGACTTCTGAATGACTAACCCTCAAGTCGAAACAACGATGCCCTAAATCCAATAACCAGACCCCCGCCATGAAAGCCCGGGTAAGCTTAGAATTTCAAGAAAAACTATCATTGAGGTGATCAATCAAAGCGCACAGGGATTTCTTAAGGTATGAGCAAATTGGGCTAAACATAAAACATGAAATTGCAATAACCCTACCAAACCTGGTAAATTCGGGCAAACGAACTGAAACCCTAAT
>VDFB02154822.1:0-10497 GCA_007258455.2 Sequoia sempervirens | reverse complement strand
GTTTCTCATAGAATATATAAAATTATTTTTATTTTTTAGTCTAAAACACCTTCTCCCTTCATTGAAATTTTCCCTCAAGGTGTGGTCTTCTTTGTCATGGAATCATATTCAGAATTAACTCATTTTTAATCTAACTTTATATCAAGTTTTACCCACTTACACCCTCTTGATTGTCCCAAAATATTCATCTTCCCTATGGATAAAGTAGTGAAGTGAGTAGTCAGATTCATAACCAAGGGTTTTATAGATAAGTGGATTATATAGTCTCTTTGAGGACTAAGGATACTATAGAATAGGTGTAGCAATGGTACCTTGGGTGACAAAGGGTTTGGAAAACCTTGTGGATCAACAATATGGGGATTGAGCTCATGGTTGTAGAATTATTGGTGGCTTATTGTTTACTAGGTGATGGGCCTTTGGAAAGGTTGTAGGGTAGAATCCCTTCGATGATTTTGTGGAAATTTCATAAATTTGTGGATGATGTTAGTGATCCAGCTACACTAACATAAAAAATGACATTGCATTCTATGTGTAATGTGACAATGTTTGGTACATCTATCTTATTTATATGGTTCAATGGGAAATTTTTCATTTAAATTCATAGAATTCTAGTTTGAGTAGTCAACATGTGTCTAAATATCACTTGGCATTTATTTGGCTATCTATTAAATTTTTCTCAGTCAACAATCTAGTCAATAAAGTAATCAATTAGCACACATTCAAAATAGTATTTTTTTTTGTGGGGAATCCAATCAACACATAGTTAGTAGATCTAAACATGAAATGTGGAAAAGGTGCATTCCCACCCATTTCAATTTTTAAAATTTAAATTTAAATACTTTTGTGATACTAATTTAGTAGCCTTATGACCATCACTGGTCATTGTTTGTATTTTATCTTCAAAAGCAATCAATTTTGCATTTGAACTCCATTTGAGCATATTTTTTAAGCACTACAAAAGTAATATTGATCTTTAAACAATGATATACATTTCTTCAAAACCTACTTTTATTTTTATGGGCCTATTTTGTCAACATACAGGAGGTTCCAAATATTCATAAGTTGGAACAATTACTAGTAATGGATTTTATCTATTGAATTCACCGGAGATCTAAGGTATTGTGGGGGGATTGCTTGTGCTATTGAAGAGTTCCCTTTTATTGATGATGGCATGGATCTATTCCTTGATAGGTAATTTTATGTCCACATAACTAAATTCTAAATTTCTTATCTCTCAATCTCCAATTTCACATTCTTGAAATGTACTCTTCAACAATGATAAAATCAAGATAACAACAATTATGTGATTACAATGTTCAATATTGGGAAGAAAATAAAAGGTTAATCAAATTCAACTTTTTCCATATTAAATTTTTTTGTCTGATATGGTGTTCATGACTCTCCCATATACAAATTTTAAGCATGGTTACATCCTTCATAATGATTATATTATGGATTCATTTGCAAAGGAATAAGTGTCATTGAAGGTCCCTTAAAAGAATGAAAAAATGGTGGAAGAAGAGAAACATAATGTTCTCATATTGTGGTATAATAAAGCATCATATGCGCTATTTCCAAAGGAAAATAAATCATTCATGTTCTTTCAAAAAGAAAGGCCATTGTCGATTGTCTCCTAGTAATCATTGTTTTGGTCAATTCATATCACACATAGTCTCTTACTGTAGTTTCTTTAGCTACACCATTCTATGTCCTCATTAGTGGGGGACATGCATGGTGCCTCTTGGTCCTCATATTTGATGATCCCTACTTTTATGGCTTGTCATTTGTCTCCATGCCACTCTCTCATGGATTTATGTTTTCTATGATTTCATCTTCTCTTTTGATAGTTTCTTTGGGAGGATATTGGAGATCATTTAGATTAATGACTTCAATTTAGTGTTACATGGTAGTTGAAAAGGTTTAAGGCTTGTTAAGATTGCAAACTAGAAATAAGATCTTGGTGTGGTGACTATATCATGGATAGATGTCATGAAGGACACATTAATCATATGATTACTGAGAGATCTAAATCAAGGTCCAACAACTTATCCATACTCAATTTGACATAATCAAATATCAAATTGTGTTATTCATAATTAGGTTCAACACCTAATCAATAATTTATAATAATCAACTCGTCATTTGGATTAATGGGGACCTTAACAACATTGAGTTGATAGTTTGCAATGATTGGCTTCTTTCCATTTTTAGATTCATATGAAGCTTTAATAACAACTGATTGAAATATTTGAGTGGTCAATATATTGTTTGGATTTAGAGGAGGTTTCAATGTAACAAACCAACTAGTATATGAAATATCTCTTTATGAGGGAAAAGACTATCAAAGGGTTCCTTTGTAGTACTTGATGAAGAATCAGGGTGTGTACTAGATAAAATGCAAAAGATGCTCAATTGCATATTTATGTAGACATATAATAACTTTTTAAAGATATAAGAGTTGCTTAGTCCATCAAAAACTACCACAAGGGCATATTAAAGACCATCATATCCAAATCATTGACCAAAATACCACTTTCCTTTCATCCTTCTAGGTTGACTTTTAGGGAGTATGTTAATTAAAAAACTTATCTTGTTGGGTCCTTTTGAGTTACTAGCACTTGTGTTACACCATTTTAAGTTGTGTAACTTACATAGGTGGATATATACCTTATATTTGTTACTTGCACTTGAATGCTATTCCACCCATAACTTGTATCTTTAATGGTGCATATATAAATGTCATATATTCATTATCTCAAGTAGCAATATTCACACATGTTTTCTCATTTTCTTCATATTCAATACTAAGTGATCTATTCTTTGGTATCTTTTGACACCATTAACATACTAATTTTCTCCTCTTTTCTTGTGGATCATGGAATTGTATTAATATTTGTTAACACACTTCAATTTTTTGTTTTGATGGGCCTCTTGAAAAAATTAATCCCATCAATCTCAAAGAAAGCATAATTTGTCAATTTTCAATTTTGTTGGTTTGCATTTATTTTTCCCCAAAGTGGATGATTTACTTTTTCCAATAGCATGACCTCTCAATTCTTCTTCACATAAAATATCCTCAAATGAATCCATGAGAATCACCATACGAACCCAACATTAGTATGTATTTCTAATCAGAATTCATTGTTTTTGGTTCATTCCATTTTTTTTGAAGGTATGTTTCAAACTTATACTCTAAACATGAAACTCAACATAATCAAATAGCATGCCTAGAAAAGCTTATTGTGAAATTGATAAGCCAATGATATAACAAAAGATAATGTAATGTTATCATATTAATTGAAATATTTGGCATGTAAATGGTTGTTTAGGTATTATAATCAAATTTGTGGTTAATCACTCAAGATGAGAGGTACATTTGTGAACAAGCCTAAGCTCCAACAACTTTTTTTTAATGTATTTGTAGACACGAAAAATGTACCAAATTGATCCTATATGCTTGATTTTGATTTACTAACACCATTTCGTTCTGAATAATCTCCTTTGCTAGTCATTTAATCGAATAATCTGTATTTGATTAAATTCATCACTCTTCATCTCTTAATTAAATAAATCAATTTTATCTGATTAAGTCATCATTCCTCTTTTAATTAAATAATTCATTTTATTTAATCTATAAAGTCATCTCATTTAAATTAAATAAATTTATATTTATTTGATTTAAAGCTAACATCGTCCCCTTTTAATTAAATAAATCAAAATATTTATTTAATTAAGTCTAAATCATATTCCTCTCATTTTGATTTAAATCAATTCTAAAATCTAAGTCAAAATGGTCAAATCAGCTAATCTCCTTTAAATTAATCAAATCCTGATTAATGCTAATTTTAATCCATCAAATCCTCTAGCTTTTGCCACTTGCTCATGAAAATCAATTTATCAATTTATTAAATCATCCATTTTCTTTCAAAAAGACATCAATGGTTGGAATATTCCCCAAATTTGAAAGATCCCTCCAAAAGGGTTTGTACATCCAACAAAGCATTTAAAATCTCTTACATGTCTTTTTCTTGAGCCATGTGGCATTAACTTCACCTTTCACCTCATCCTTCAAGCCATCTTTTGAATTTCAAATTTCCCCCTTTTCGCACATTCTCCAAAATGTGCTCAACCTTTGTCCATTAGCATGCTGACAAGTGGCACTTTATCATTGGCTTATCTTTTGTCCCACATCCTCCATATCTTTCAAATCCTCCATCCTTCTTTCTATAAATAGAGGCCTTCTCTATTTGTTGAGGGAGCCACAATCAATGTAAAATCATTATGCTCATTTGTGGAGGAGAATTATAACCAAAGTTATCATCTTCATATCAAAGATCATCCATTCTTCATCCATTTTTATCATTTATTAGCTAGGTTATGCAAGAATTCAACCAAGGAGTCTCTATCTTCATCAAGTCATCACAAAGCTTACAACGGATTGGGAAAGGGCCATTTTCCACATCAAAATGGCACCAATTCCCCATGGGATTGAGGTTGCATGCTTAAATAGGATTTTTGTAATACCCACTGCGTACTGTTTAGACTTATTATTTTCTATGCTTTGGTTTGATACTGTGATGATACTATTATTGTTTGGTTTGGTGGTTTGATTAGTAGACTGTTGGTGATTATGCTTATACACTTGAGGACATGATTATTTCATATGACATTATGGTTGGTGATGTTAGTTGATTTTCAAAATTAAATTATGATGCAATGATTTAATAAATTATGTCATGAGATGAATTGTTAGTTTAGAAATGTTATTTTATCAGTTATATTATAATTGTTAGGATAGAGTGTGGCGAAGAATGATGTAGCATCACTGCGAGTGCTCTACATTCTATTTGCGATTCTTTCTCACAATGCAATGCTTGATTTAATGCTTTGATTTTATATATATGTATGCACATGTACGACTTCGTTTGTATCGGAGTTTGCAGTCACCGAGTCCTAGATTCCACATGCTTGAGGACGAGGCTGACACCAATAGCTATGATTTAAATGTTAAGCTTGAGGGAGGTGTGATGAAGGGGGATCATCTAGATCCCATGATGTCAAAGAAGCCATCTTGTTTGATTGGTATTGTACATTTTTATAGTTGTCATTATTGTGGTTTGTGGTTGTGTTATGTCGTATTTTATTAATGAGGGTATTTTATAAGTTGTGATTTATTTTACTTAAATGATGGAAATGATTGTTTATTTTAATGTTAGATTAAATTGTATTTAAATTTTTAAATGTTCTATTTATTTTTAAAAGTCATGAGTTTTATTAAATGATAATTAAAATATTAAATTGGGTATTATTATTTTAATTAATTATCTTGTTGAGGATAATTGTTAGAATAAATTATTTAAATTAATTGGATAATGTGCTTTGCAAGTAAAGTTGTAAAAATGGAAATTAAAACAAAAAGTATTGAAAATAGAAAAAGAAATAAATAAAAGAATGAAAAAGTTGTGAGAACAAATGAGAACTCAAATCTGACCGAAAAGCTTGCTTTTAAAGATATAATTTCTTTTATTTATGATTTTTTGTGAGCTTTTGGAAGAAATTGAGAATATCTTTTATTTAATTGAGAATTTTGTAAGTTTTTCACACACAGAGGTTTATGGAGACAGAAGTTGAAAAATAATGGTGATGCATTTTTGAATCTTCTGAAGTTTTCGAAAAGTATTTTTTTTCCATTCTTTTGTTGTAATATTTTGGGAAAGAGTCTTGGGATTAAGGATTTGGATTTGAGATTGGAGCACGGTATTCTGGAGAAGAGATTTTGAAGCAGGAACGAGGAGCTCTTCGGAGAAGCCATCAGAATCAACGAGCATCATCAGAGTTTTGAATAAGCGCAGGACTCCAGGTTCCAGATGTTTCATCTCATTCTTCTTTCTGTTTCAAAAAGAAATTAGATAAATAAATGAATATATATGATTGATTGTTTGAAAGAAAAAGAAAACCTTCATTAGAAATTTAATGATTCCTAGTTAGCAAACCAATAGGAGAAGATTATTGTCATTGAGAACCATTATGTAGTTTCTTTTATAATTGGATCTTGAATAATATTGTTTGTTTTTATAAATACATTTGATTTGAACATATATATATATGTTCTGATTAAAAATATAATATTAGTTGAATAGTAAGTTGGGTACAAAGAAACCTCTGTCTGATTGGAGTTATTAGATATATTCTTACAGATTAGCATATGTATATATTAATATATATATATTAATATATACTATTTGTATAAACATGTTATTTTATTTTTTATTTTTATACCTGTTTTATGGTAAGGTCGAAATTTTGCTCAGGCCGAATCTATGGCTAGGACACATTACATAACACAAAATTTGAGTTATAAATTAAAATTTAGATAGAAAGAGATAAAGTATATTAAATATATTTTTAAAAATAAATTAAAATTGAATTTAGCATTATGGAATACAAAATAATGGCTAATTTTTTTTTAAGGGTTAAGGGGAATGGTGGCCGTGCACTTCTCACTGGATCTTGGTAGCCACAACAGTCCATCTGGTACTATGCATAACAATCCATATGATTGCTGCGTCTGGCCCTTATAGATTTCTTGTAGAAGTACTTGTGAAAAACATGGAGTTAGCTTTATCTTTTATTTTGTTATTTATTTTGTTTGTTTTATTTATTATTGTTTTATTTAATTTAAATTATATATATATAATTTATTATTTTTTTAAAGATTTTTCTTTTTATTAAATATATTTTATTTTCGCAAAATAGAATAAAATAAATAAATATAGTTTTATATATATATATATATATGTATTGAGATATAAATGAAATTTATATATTCAATTTACTGGGTTCTTTAATTTGGAGTTGTGAAAACTATAATGGTGTATTAATTTGTAATAAGTAAAATTATAATAGGAATTGGTATTTTCTTACTAAACTTTATTGTTGAATTATTTAAAGGAAACCAGAGGAATTAGAATGTAATTTTAAGAATTATATTATCTTTGTGTGAATGTTCTTACGTGATTCTAATTTATAAATCTGTGTGATTTTTGTTGTTGTTTCCTTGAGTTATCATTTGACTGTTCTAATGTGGGAACCTTGTTGTATTTATGAACCCAATTATGGTTGGGGTGAACCTTAGTTCTAGAGGCATGTATTAGTCTTTGAATGATATTCTCGTTTTGGTTAAACTCTTGAAGTTGATATTTGTTGCTATTATGTTGGAAGGGTTGAATGGTTTTGTAAGACTTTTGGTTATGAGTAATTGCGAGAGGGTTAATGCCTCATGAGTCTAGTTTTGGTTTTATGCGTTGCATGTGTTAGTTCAACCCTTGCTTGGTTTTAATTTATGTTAGGGGTCATAGGGAGAGTGGCTCTTTGTGGGCGCCGGTGCCTCAGAAGGATGAAGAGCTTAGGGGAACCCATGTAAGAGTAGTTAAACAAGTGATAACCTAAAAAATAGAATTTACGAGGATGGGTAGTAAAACACACAAGATAATAAACATTGGATTTCTCATCTATGCATTAGGGCTATCATAGACTAATGATAGACTAAGAGGGCCATGGTCAGCAAAGTCATAATCTCATCTTCATGAGAGGTTATCGAATCCGCATGAGCTACCCTATGGTGTTGGCACCTCAAGTAGGAGGAAGGGCTAGGGGATCCATAGATGGGTGTCAATGCCTCAATTGGAGGAAGGACCAAGGGATCCCATGAGAGCTATGCGATGACACTCTCCACTTGACACCCATTTGCCTTGTTTCTTGTTGCCTTCAGAATTGTGTATTGAATTGTTGTTTTAGATTTATATGGAATCATGTTCTTTTTATTGTTTCAGATTTATTTGGAAATGTATTTTGGATGTTGTTTCGGTTCTTCTGGATCTGTACTATTATTGTTGATTCAAATTCTTGTGAAAATGATTTAGGAATGTTCTTTGGTGTCTTGTTCTATTGTTAATGCCTTGTTTAATTGTGGTGAGTTTCATAGCTTGTTCTTATTATGTGGATTCATGAATGCTGTGGTTTATGTCATTATAAACCTTGAGTTTGTATCTGTTATTGTACTATGTTGTTCATGGAGTCGGTTTGACAATCATGGTCGAGTTAACTTCCTTGTCACCTCTGAGCATGGGGGGTGAGTTATTCATAATTCGCATGGTTGAGTGGAACGTGCTCCTCACCCGTTGGGTTCCCCATTAGCATCATCTTCTCAGCATATCTGCAGTTGGATTTGTACCAGTGTTCCCTTGTTATTCAGATGTTGGTGTAATTTGTATCATCCCACATGTTTGGGAAATTCATTGTAATTCTTATATCAAAAGCTTGTAATGTAATATTATAACAATGTTGTAATAGTTAGGATCATTTATAACTTTGTTAAGATATTCATATGATTGTATTATGTGGTGTATTAATATTCTTACTCTTGGTTCATGGATGTACATTTATTCATGGTTATTATAATATAAATGGTTATGTGGTTTATCATTATCTTTTATTTCTGTTTAGTTTTTGCGATGTAACCTCGCGTGCCCCAAAGAACTAGGTGTGATAATGTGATGTAATATGTTATGTGATTATGGTTAATGTTATTGCATGTTTAATTTAATTATTTTAAAAAAAAAATTATTTGCTTTGTGTGTGTTCTCTGGGGTTTGCACGATAGGCGTTACAACTTGGTATCAGAGCCAAGGTTGCAAACGCTAGGGTCTCTAGGTAGTTAATTCCATTAGGCAAGCTTGTGTTTGAATCTTGAGCTCACATTATACCTTTATCTTGTTGCACAGAATTATGCCTCGAGGTAGAGGACATGGCTGAGCAAGAGGACATGGTGCCGATCATAGAGAAAACTTGCGAAGTCCCTTAGTTCCTAGTTCCCATGGTTCTGAGCATGAGGAAAAATAGAGTCTTCATAGCATTCCATCAGGTGGCCAAAATCTGGTACAGCCTGGTTTAGACGGTCAGTTACAACATATACCTAGAGAGATTCTTGACCGATTTGGACCCAGGCTAGATGAGGTGCACCAGGTGGAGAGAGAGAGAGAGAGAAAAGTCACCAAGGCAAAGGGATATAGATGTAGTTTAGGATGTAGTCATAACAGGCCATATGAGAGATCTAATGAGGGCACACCCTCCCACTTTTGATTGTTCTAGAGGAGGTTTGGAAGCCAAAAATTGGCTAATTGACTTAGATCGTTGCTTCACCATGCACCCCTACGGTAGCAATACCAAGGCTCGGTGCGCGATTATGCATCTACGAGGCTTTGCATCTACTTGGTGGCATCTTGAAGAACATAAATTGCACCTTGATATCAGTATGGTCACTTGGGAGTTGTTTCTAGACAGGTTCAGAGCTCGTTTCCTCTCAGACCATTGGAGGCAGCATAGGGCTTATGAGTTTCATGATCTCAAGCAGTTGTCTATGTCAGTGGACCAGTATGAGCGGCACTTCTACAAGTTGAAGTAGTATGTAGGGATTAGCCATGATGAAGGCATGTTGGTGCAGCATTTTATTCGAGGCCTAAATTCCCGCATCAGTGGTGGCGTGCGAGTCTTCGAGCCAAAGATGATGGAAATGACTGTTGAGAAGGCTCACTTGGTGGAGGAAAATTTGGCCATGGCCTTGGGTGGTCACATTGGAGTGCAGATTGGTAGTGTGCCTACACTTGGTTATGGCACTCATGGAGGTCAGTCACAGGGAGCAGGATCCTCTAGGAACAGGAATCCACCCTCTAAAGGGGGTTTGCAACATCAGTAGTAGTATCATCAATAGTAGCAGCAGCATCAGCAACAACAATCGCAGTCAAAGCATGAAAACTTTCAATCTTAGCAGGGTGGCAATTCACAGTTTCGTAAGGATCAGAACAGGATCAGGCACCAAGTTTGCAAGAACATTTTGCATAGCCTGCACTTAGTTTTCAGTCAGTGCTGAGTCGAGGAAGCTTTCAGCAATCCAATGCTCCACCTGAGGGTAGAGGATTTGCCATAGGTAATGGTTGCTACTCATGTGGGCAACAAGGACATATCGCTAGATTGTGTCCACAAAAGAGCACCTCTGGATTTAATTAGAGACCTGTCGCTTTTGAGCTGACGGTGGGAGATGCGGGTAGGTCTCATCGAGTGTTTTTCGTTGTCGATGATCGCCAAGCTAGGTACCAGGATGTAGGTGTAGAGGCTTCCAGTAGAGGATGAGGTTTTGGCTTAGGATCTCACAAGTGAGCTTGAAAGAGTTTGATGGTGTCCTAAATGTTGTGATCTTGGCGTCATGGGAGGATGTCTCCCGTAATTGAGAATAATATATATATATATTTTATTTTATTTAATGGCTTCCAGGAGTAAGCCATGTCCTAGGGGGGGAGGATGTAATACCCCTCATACTGTTTAGACTTATTATTTTCTATGCTTTGGGTTGATATTGTGATGATACTATTATTGTTTGGTTTGGTGGTTTGATTAGTAGACTGTTGGTGATTATGCTTATACACTTGAGGATTTGATTAT
>VDFB02154820.1:0-11544 GCA_007258455.2 Sequoia sempervirens | reverse complement strand
TATGCCACTGTTACACTGCATAGGTAAACCAGGCTTTGTATTGTCCAGACCTATATTAAGCTACCACTCTCAAGACCAATGTAACAATGATACAAAATAATGCTTTGAGTTTGAAAGATGGGTCACTTTCCTACTTTGGGTGGGATTTCAGACTCTCTAATACTATCATGCATTTCTTTCATTCCTTGTGCCTCCACCTCCCACTTCCTTCTCTTGTGGGCCTTTGAAATTTTTCCTTTCCATTCGCATAACACCCTAATACCTTGACCACCACTTCTCAAACCATACATTCCTCTTTGGATCTTTGGGCCTTTTGATGATGTCTTGCGTTTGTAAAAGAGCCAATGGGGTATCCTAATCCTCAAACCCCTAGATCCCCATTGTCTTGTGTCCTAACACCCAAGAATCCCATCGCCTGAACCCTTGATGTTGGACCTTGGGATAATTATTTGCTTGAACTTAAAGCAATAATTTCCCTAGATCTCCACACTCAAGCATGCACTTTCACAAAACCTCACCATTTGAATGGACTCCACCCATGACCATGACTAACCAAGAATGCAATTAATGAGCCCAAATTTGAATGTGAGAAAATGGCAAGAAACTTTGAACCCATGTTAGGCCTTCAACCTCTATATAAGGAATACAACTTCATTAGTTTGGATAATCTTTGGACATCATCTCAACAAATCCAAAATTGCAAAGTCGGATACTTGTGTTCACTTGTTGAATCTAAGGACAAAAACCCTTAGGTTATGGAGATTTTTCGACGAAACCCCATTGGTTTCCTAGAGTTTGGAGGATGAAACTTGTTTGGATTTGTGAGGGAAATTTCACACAAAGGTTGCATCTGTATGCCAAGCATAGTGGATTTCAGCATCCCAATATTTTTCTAATTTTTTTTTTTGATCATTGTAATCTTGGTTATGAGCAAACAATTGAAGCAAAAAAATTGTAATCATGAAGTGAGTTATTTGAATTAAATACTCTATTCCAACCAACTTCTATGTGTAGATCTATTTATCATATGTGAATGTTTTAGATCTAAATATCTTGTTTAAATGTTTTGGCTGATTTTCATTGAATTATTCCAGATCTAAGAAATTTGTACGAATAATTTAGTTAAGGATCATTTCATTTATCATTGAGCCAATGGTCAAATGTTCTCATCCTATGACATAAGTCTTGAATTTCTTTAATCAGTTCTGACAAGTCAGACTTAAAATTAGTGACCAATGATAGACTAATAAACTTTATCTTCACATTTTGTAGATACCTGTAAAGTGTTTCCTAGTTTATGAACTTCTTGTTGTTCTAATATTATTCTCTCTACTATTACACCTTATTTAAGTACACTTATCCTTTACTCACAAGGAAAGAAATAGTGTTTGTGGTGTATAATTTTGATGGTTGTCATGACCTATTGCTTGGGAAGGTTGTAACTCCCCCATTCATTCAGACAACTAGATGTATGTTTGTTGACAATATCAAATAAAACCTCCAGCCAGGGTCTGCTACTGTAGGGAGAAGCAATGCATGAAATTTTCTTTTTGATTTGGGCTAAATGTGATTAGGACAGGCCCTGACAGGGTTGTATCAAAGCCCAAGAGAGAGATATGTTGAGGAAGAAAATAGAGAAATTATAGTGAAAATGTGCATTATCATGTCTCATTTTATTTATAGAAGAAAGTATAGTGCACAACAATCAAGCAAAAGCTAAAATCCATCTATGAAATAAATTACTCACTATCAAAACTAACCTTCAAATTAAAGAAGAATTTAAGAAGCTAGATTTTCATATAACTTCTTCAAATGTATTTAAATTATTGTACAAGGAACATAAAATATTAGAGATGCACTTTCCAAGCAATGTTGTTTTCCTATCGGTTTATGTAAAACATAATTATTGTGGGGATTCTACTTAAGATTCAATTATTCAAGGAAATCAGAAATGTTTTGGAGTTTTGTTCTACTAATGCAATTATTTTCTATACTCTAGCCATTATGGAGAAGTGGTTTATACAAATTTTCTTTGTGAAAAATACATTGTGATTAAATTATTTGTTTAAAAGTTATGTCTTGCTTTTTATTTTCTAAAAGAATCCATATTTAGATGGTGTTGCAGTCAGATAAACATCTATTTTTCACAGAGCTCACAAATTTTAATAGTATTCTTTTCCTAAATTTCTAGGTCAAAGTGCATGATGATGTCATTTCATGCCTGCAAATAATTGAATCTTCTAGTCAACAAATGGTCACAACATCTTGGGATGGAATGATTAAAATGTGGAACATTGATGAAGGCAGAGGTAGTTGGGCAACAACTTTTGGCTCATCTAAGAAGACACAAAGTGCTAGTAAGTATATGAAGAATGGTCATATGATATATTATTTTTATTCATATGGGAGTCTAGCCATATTAATTTTTTGAAAAAGGTGAATTTATGTTATATAAAAAAATTGATGGTTACAAATGGACCGCCAAATTTACTAAGGCATGGGAAAGTTGACAAAGAAGAAAATTAGATGGTGTAGGGTTAATCATATGAGTATCTAGTTGTTACTTATGGAATGTGAAATAATGCTTTGAGTTAGAAAGATGTGCAATGCAATGTAATCAACAATATGAATATAAACTACATAATATTTAACCATTCTTTTTATGCTATTGTACATTGATATTTAACCATTTCTCACTTGATTAAATTTTCAAAGAGTTTAATCATGCACATGAGGAGGAAATTAAATTTCAATTGTCAACTTCTATATATACTCACCATCCTCCAATAATCAAGGTATGTCCATATACAACATGGGCATCAATGCCAACTCAAAACAATTTTTACACAGTGTGTGCATTTGCCATCTTGCATTCTATTCAAAAATTTACATGCCAAAATGTCTATCTCATCCTAAACTACCGTGGATCATCAAAAATGGAGCCTCTTTTGAAGCACTCGCTACTTTGAAGGTAGCCGCGACAAGAAAAATTCAAAACCACAATTGAGATTAGTTATACTATATAATTTAAAATCGAATAATTAACATAAAAATCAATACACATTGAATTATAATTGAACTTTAAAATTGAAATCTTGATTACCTAAAATATACATCTCTTTGAAGGGTCAGGAGTCTTAGAATATACCCCTCTCAAAGAACTAACCAAACCAACTTTTGTAATGTCAATCTATATATGTGAACAAAAACATGAAATTGATCCAAGTTAGCATAGAATTGTCAGTAATAAGAACATATTTACTAAGCACAAAATAAAATAAACACATACCTCTTTAGGTTGATCTTTTTTTGTATCTCCTTTAGGTGTCTCAACACCTCCTCCTTCAAGCATTTGAATACCTACTCCTTCAGGTGTTTGAATACTCCATCTCTTCCGGGTGTTGTGGCACTTATCAACAATGATGTATAGCTCACAACCACATGTACATAAAAATGACAAGTACATATGAAACTACGAATCTATATCAATGTATGCATAATCAATAAAAGATCTTATAAATTTCAATTCAATCAAATTTGAGTTCAATTACCTTTCCCTTATCTACCATTGTGCCTCTATAGTCTGGACAACACTACACCTCACTCGCACTAGGTGTTTCATACAAGAAGAAAATAAGATAAACATATAAATTAATATATAATTTCATTAATGACAAGCAAGTATATAGTAAAAAATGTAAACGAGTGAGTGAAAAAATATATACTGTGTGCATGTCAAGGTCAAATGAAATGGCCCTAAGAGTGTTATCCGTCACCTATGTGAGCTCCTCCTTAGACATTAACTGTTAAATAGACCATGTAAATAAATATTAGTACTTGATACTATCTCTTATTAATATTTATTTTTAAAAAAATGCAAATTATGAATTTACACCTTAAATGTTACCTGTGTAACTTCTCCAATGTCCACCTCTCTAGTAGGAGAGGACTCTAGAGGGTGTGCTCCACTCCCCTGCGTGTGATCTGCTATAATCTCCACATCTTGGATGTCATAATCGGCGTCTAATGGATCCCATCACCAAGATCACCAAACCGGGTGGTTGAGCTAATACAGCTACAGGAAACCAAAAGACCACTCAAAGAGTGAATGGCCTCGATAGTTTGTGTGGCTGTGAATCCTCCGTATTATCTCAGATGTTGTATTGAGGTGGTAGAGTGAAGGGGAGGATGGGGAACATGTGGGTGCCTAACTACTCTAGTTGCCCCTAGCCTATCCTAAGGCATACCTCTACCAACGCCCTGGAAGGGTTTAATGTCAAAGTAATTGACATGATTCCCTAACAAAAACTCAGCATATAATTTTTTAATAAAGTAAAAAGGTACATCAAGATTATTGTTGGGTGGTTTATCAAAAACCATACACCAAC
Source organism: Sequoia sempervirens (assembly GCA_007258455.2). Taxonomy (NCBI): domain Eukaryota; kingdom Viridiplantae; phylum Streptophyta; class Pinopsida; order Cupressales; family Cupressaceae; genus Sequoia; species Sequoia sempervirens. Next base: position 7,156 of record VDFB02154820.1, on the reverse strand, counting down.
GATCCCAAAATTTATCTACTATGCCCCTATGTGTGCACCATTTTATAGAAAGTTTTGGCTTGTTAACATTAACTGGCAAACCAGTGTTGGGGTTAATAAATAAAGAGGCTATTTGGGCTTTTGTTATTTGGAGATCTTTCACATCATCATAAGACATTCCACATGCATAATATTGCCTCATGGTTTCTCACCACGAATGAAATGCATTATGTTGGGTGGAGAGGGTTTCTACATTTGTAATTATTCATGTCAATGTGGTTGACATATGGGATAATCGAGGGATTTTCCTATAAACATCACAAATTCCCCTTAATTGCTCCAATTTTTCATGAATTAATTGTTCAATTGATGGCTGCGGAGGTGGTGGAGCATTTGGAATTTCTGCATTTTGATTCTCAGCTGGTGGATTTTCATTTTCAACTGGTGGAATTTGTGCATTTTCATTCTCGGCAGCCATAATGCCTGATTAAAGTTAAAAAATAATTAATCTAAAATTAGACAATATAAATGAAACACTATTTTAAAATCAAAATCCATTAAAAACATTCATTTTTTTTATCAAAATCCATTATGAACTCAATTGTTTCATAAAAATTCAATCAAAAACCCTATTTTGAAAAAAAATCCACAAAAAGCATTCATTTTTTTTTATCAAAATCCATTCTAAATTCAAAATTTTCATACAAAATCAATCAAAAACCCTATTGTGAAAAAAAATCCACAAAATACATTCATTTTTTTATCAAAATCTATTCTAAATTCAATTTTTTCACAAAAATTCAATCAAAAACTCCTATTTTAAAAAAAACTACAAAACCTTATGAAATTATCTAAATCTAAATAAAATTGAATCCTCAAATCTAATAAAAATAAAAATCTGCGGCCTTTCCAAATCAATTTAGCCCAAATCGATATTTGTTAAGTTTAAGAATGGATGCACTATGCTACCGCATGTCTCTTTCACGCTGTGATGACTTCAAACAATGACATAATGCTTTATATAGTTTTTGCAAATCGATATATTCGACGGTAAAAAAGTAGCTTTGGTGTTTGGTATGGTGACACCTGAGCCTACAAAAAGTCAACATGTTCTTTTCGTGTTTTCTCGGTCGATGAAAGACATGTTTTTTTCCTCATTGCCACTTTTTGGACCACCATTATCCCGCCAAGACATAAATTCTATTGGAATAATTCAAATTTTTATATTAAGATAAAATATCAATTACGTAGAATATAAATCTTTTGATTTCTTGAGGTATATTGGATTAATGCAAAAACTTATGTTAACATATCATGTTAGTTGATTGAGATGATACTATTCCTTAAATTTGTAAAGGAAAAATTGCTTGGAGCCAACATGTAGGTCGATAATTCCTTGTGAAAGACATTTTATTTTTTAAAATTTAACTAGTCATAGTTTAATTAGTGTGCATGGTGTGTTGTGATATTGAAAATTCATATTTTTATCATTGGTTATAGTGGAGTACAAGTTTATGTAATTACACCCATTCAGTGAACAACAAAGGAAGGAAGAAAGATGAAACTTCTCTAGAAAACTAGTAGTGAAAGAATAGGTTCATTATAGACTCTTTGTCCTATTTGTAGAGGGTGCAATGATTAACCAGCTGAAACCCTCTTCTGACCAAGTTATCAATAGTAATAATTTTTCATGTGAGACAACCCACCAAAAATAGTTAATTTTAGGAACCATGTTCTTTAACCACACTTTCTCCAATGTTTGTCTCTATTGTTATAAAAGGGCTTTACCAATTCATCATAAGCATGTTTAATAGAGAAACAGCTTGAAGAGTTCCCCTTCCACACCCATTTATCTTCCCTTTCAATAGTAAACCACTTCGCCTCCCCTATTAGATTATGAAGCCTTAACATAATCATATCCCAGTTCATCTATCTCTGACCTCTCAAATTAACCCTCCTTAATTGAAGATTAAACTCCTTCCATTTAGGTTCATCCATCTCCCAATTGACATAGTCCGACACCTTTTTACCACAAATCCTTGTTAAGCTTTGTTTAAGGGGATTAAAGCCACTAGTTGAAGAAAGAGTAGAAGCCTCAATCTAGGGATCTTTCCAGAAATTAGTGTTTTTACCATTGCCAATTCTCTTTCTAGCCTCTAATTTCAGCACATTTTTAATTCTAACAAGGTGATTCCATATGAAAAACCCACTAGGAAGATTAGTCACAGAGAGGAAATAACTAGGATTTCTAGTGTTCAAATACTTGGCTTGGAAAATATTCACCCAATCCTTTGACCCTTCCAAAAGATTCCATCCCACCTTAGCAGTTAGGGATTTGTTAAGCAATTTTATTCTCCTTATCCCCAATCCACCTGCACTTTTAGGAGTGCAAACTTTCTCCCAACTCACCAGAGACAGACTATTTTTCTCTTCAGTTCTTGACCACATAAATCTTCTCTAAATTTTTTCTATTTTTCCCCAATGAAGGCTAGAATTTTGAAGAGAGACGAGTAGTAAATTAGAATATTCTATAAGGAAGCTATAGCAATTGGATCTTCCCAGCTAAGCTAAGAAGTTTCCCCTTCCACACAACCAACTTTTTTTGAACTCTCTCAATCAGCTGGTTTCAATAATTATTTTCCAACATTCTAGAAATCAGGGATAACCCAAGGTAGGTAGTAGGTAGGGTGGCTTCCTAACATCCTAATATCTTCACCACTCTTCCCTTCACAATTTGGTTAGCATTAAATAAGTACATCTTACTTTTTTCATAGTTGATGAACTGGCTTGAGACAACAACATAGTCATTTAGAAGCTATTTCCATAGGCTTCCTTCTCCCATCAAGGCTTCACCAAACAAGACAGCGTCATAAAAAAATATTGGTGGGAGTTAGGTAGGAGAGACGAAGCAACTTTAACACCTTTTAGGGCTTTAGAATCAACAATATTTTGAATATTCCTTCCTAATGCCTCAACAACTATTACAAAAAGATAGGGTGAGAGGGGGTTGCCTTTCCTCAGACCATGACCACAAGAGAAATAGCCTTGGGAGACACCATTAACCAGAACAAAGCACATTGGGGAGGTAACACAAGCATAAATCAACTTAAAGAATCTTCCCTCTATCCCAATTTTCCTAAGAACAACAAAGAGAAACTGCCAAGAGACTCTATCATAAGCCTTAGAGATATCAATATTGAAGGCCATTCTAGGATTTTTACTTAGGTCCATAGAGTGGAGGATTTCATGGGTAGAGATAACAACATCAAGAATGTTCCTGCCTTGGACAAAACCTTTCTAGTTCGAGGCAATCATTTTACCTAACACAACTTTAAGTCTAAACACAAGGATTTTGGAGAAAATTTTATAGACCGTATTGGAGAGGCTAATAGGTCTGTAATCTTTAATAGAAGCATCATAATAATTTTTTGCAATAAGAGCAATAGAGGTGGCATCTAGTTGGTTTAGGAGCCTACCTAACTTGAACAAATCTCTAGCAGCATTAAAAAAATCAGATTTGACAATATCCCAATAGGTTTGGAAAAAAGTAGGAGGGAACCCATCCGAGCCAAGGGATTTATAAGCCCCAAAGGAGAACACAACCTTCTTTACTTCTTCCATAGAAACAACATTAGTCATATTCTTTAAGTCAAGCTCAAAAATAACTTTAGGGATCATCTCAAGAAAATCATCATGTACCTGATTAGCATTTCCTGGGGTATTCTAGTGAGAGGAGAAGAAGCTAATAGCTTTCTTAGCCATTTCTTTTTTAGTTGAGATAATGGCGCCATCATCTTTCTTGAGCAATCTAATCTTGTTCCTGCTTCAGTGTTTCAAGGTAGATTGGTGGAAGAATTTTGTATTTCGATCCCCTTTAGTGAGCCATTGAACTCTCGAAAATGACCAAAATAAAGTATATAAATTAAATCCTTCACACCTTTCCTTTAACTCTTAGTTTGATATGCTTGGAAAATGAAAAATATGCTCTCAAAAAATCTATTTAAAATCATTAAATTCTGAAAAGGCATCTTTTGTAACCTCCATCCATGACTGGCCAAGAAAATTAACCACTTCCTCACAAATAGGAGCCCCAAAATAGAAAAAGCCAAACCACTTGCTCTTGGGCATCCAAATTTTTCATGCAAAAGTTAATGAACATTAAATTAGCTATCACAACTTGTAACTCGGGCCCAAATTCCATGCCCAAGAAGGTATATTTGAATATTTTTCCTTAAAAAACCACAAAATCAGCCCAAATAAGCGTAAAACTACAACATAGCAACTTGGCCAAATATTTGTCAAATATTTTAGGCCTTATTACAAACATTTATTCACCTACAATATTTAAAGACCAAACTAAATGAAAATTTAAAATTAAATATTTTTTTGGTTGATGAATGATTGTCAGTCAATTGTGGATGCTCCTACATCAGAAAGAGAGAAAGGGGAAGGGAGAGGAGAGAGAGGGGTAGGTAGAGAGAGGGAGAGGTAGGGTGGGAGGGAGAAAGAGAGGGAAGGAGGGAGAAGGGATCCGGGAGGTGGTGGGAGAGATATGATTGGAGGGATGGATAAGAGAAATGGGGATGGTGGAGGGGATATAAGAGAGTGGGAGGGTCCAAGAGAGAGGTAGAGATAGGGGAAGGTGGGAGGGAGTGAGAGGTAGGTAGTGAGGTAGGGTGGGAGGGATTGGGGGAAATGTAGGTAGAGAGGGAGGGGGTGAGTTTAGATAGAAGTAGAGAGGGAATGTGAGAGAGAGGGAGAGAGAGAGATGTATATATTTCTCTTAGCTCCTTGTAGTTTTATTATAATAAATATGATATTTAAAAATCCCTTGTAGTAATTCATCAAATAATTTTTTTAATAATATATTATATTGTTATATATAACATTGTATTTATATAATATAATATATAATATTTATATTAAATATAATGCATATTATATATTAATATTAATATTATTAAATGTTAGCATGTGATCATACTAGGTTTAGTGCACTAGATCCCATCATAACGCTGTAGTTAAGTGTGCTTGGGCTAGAGTAGTACTGGGATGGGTGACCTCTCGAGAAGTCCCAATGTTGCACCCTTCCCTTTTTTTTGCTCTTATCCTCTCTTTTGTTTTTTCTCTATATTTTTCTTCTTTCTATTTATTTTGTTTCTATTTCCTATATATATATATATATATTTTATAAAAAGTTAAGTTTTAATCTATAGTTCAAAACCCAAAAAAATAATCATTCTAAGTAAATGAAATGGCTATCCCTTTCTTAACATTAAAAAACATATGTGTTTCTTAAGTTAAAGAAATAGATATATGTTTCTTAACTTTAAAAATCCATTTTCTTAAGTTAAAGAAATAGATATTTGTTTCTTAACTTTAAAAAACAGATATTTGTCTCTTAAAGTTAAAAATGGATATCTACGCTTCTTGACATTTTTCTTGCCTTAATTATTACCTAGGGATTGCTTTGGGATTTGGCTTGGGGATGTCCAACGTGAAAAGTCAACTACCCACTACCCCAACATGTTTAGAAGGGTTGCAATGATTTTTTGAACTTCACCCTTCATGCTTACGACCCTTTTTCGTCCAAATTTGATGAAACAAAAAGAATTTATTTAGTAAAATTGTCAATATTCTACCAATATAAGATGTGCTTTATTTTGAATTTGATAGAAATTATTATTGATTTTTTACATGCACTATGTGTAAATTTTTGATTGATAGGTTAATTGAATAACATCTATAGCTTTTAAATGGTTATACAATTTTTTATTCAAAAGATGTGTCATACTTTATGCTTCACAAACTATAGTTTAAAAAGAAAAAATGAATTTAATAAAATTTTGACCAAGTTAGGGTGGCCAAACAAATGCATTTTAATATTTTTAAAATTTTCTACTAGAAAATTCATGACTAATTATTTACTTGCAACAAAATTACAAAAAATGTGTCACATCCGGTTATGTGTTCTCTACTTATTTTAAAAGATTTTTTTTTTTTACATACATAGGGTGGCCGACAATCACCTAATTTTTTATTTTTTTCTAAAATTTAAATTAGTGCTACAATGAAATATCAAATTTTCACCAAATTAATTTTTTTTTCTTTTTTGAAAAAGGCCTAGTAGTGTACAAACTATATTCAATTTTATACAAATTCTATTCCTACATATTTTCTAAATTATGTTAATAATCTATTCAAATTCTTATGTGAAGTTGCTTAAGTCTATTTTTTGTATTTTCATTGCCACTTAAGGGCCATGTTGGGTCCAACATGATCCTGCATTGACTCATTATAGTGGCATGAAAAAACCATCCAACTCATAGTCATAAGAAGAACATAGTGAGAGAACTAAACAATAATATTTGTACCCTCCAAGAAGAGTCCAAATTTTAGAAGACCATTCTTAGATGGTGAAAAAATGAGGGAGGGGATCATGTAGTCTCAAAGGATATTGGATAGTAGTTTTACTTAGGTGGGCCTTCTAGTTCTTAAAAATAATATCCAAGCTACAATATAGAAGATCACATAGTTGGAGGAATCAACTATCTTGAAAGTACAAATAGGGATGATGGAATAAAAAATACCCTTGTTAAAGGCAATATGGATAAGATAATTAAAACCATCACTATTAATTTAATTGAACTGAATTAGTATCTAGAAATTTCAAGATAACCTAAAGAAGAGGAAATATGTGATAGTAAGGGTAGATCTTGGAAGTATTAGCAAAAAATAGTAGCCACTCTAAAGATGTAAGTATATGTATGCGTCTAAATTCAATGCCCTAAATGATTGTTTGCAAAAAATAAAGGATGAATGAGAGGATATGATATCCCTAAGTAACATGACAAACATAGTGCTTGATCATCTTTTATCTATTTTTAGATGATTTTTTTTATTGTTGGTTGGTCACCTCTTATTTGTACCTTTTGTCTATGCATGGTTATGTATTGATGTTGGTTACTGTGATTGAACCTTTAATCATTCTTAGTCCACTCTTTTAGCACCCTTAATTAAAATATTATTTAGAAATTGTAATATATTTTTTACTATTATCAATTATAAATAGACCATCCACAAAAACAACTAGATATATAATTTTGCTATAAAAAATTCTAACAAAAAGAGTTGCATCATCAAATCAATAACTTGCTTTAAATTCAAATTCAAGAGG
>VDFB02154818.1:0-22101 GCA_007258455.2 Sequoia sempervirens | reverse complement strand
CTATTAGTGAGATCTGATACACTTGAAGAGTTGCAGAAATATCTAAAAACAAGGTACTCTTTAGAGTCTGGAAAGGAAAGAGATTTTGACCTTGAGGGTCACATGAATTTTGTAAGACACACCATCCTTACCGAGGCTATGGTTGCTCACCAGATTGATTATGAAGATGTAATCATATATTGTTTCACTTCTCAATAGGTATATGAGAGGAGGATAATATGGGAAATTATGAAAAGGATTGAGGAAGAAAGAAAGATGAAGCATAGTGATTTCTTGGGGTATTTCATAGAGGAAGCAAATCCTCTCAATAGGATTGAAATGATAATTGATAGGTTTCATAAATTATATAAGACTGCAGTGGACTTGGGGATGGTGAGACTTGCCAAATTGTCTCCCAAAAGGCTGAGTGGTGTTGTAATTATAGAACCAACTTCGGATATTATTTCAGTATGTCATGCTTCTCTAGGATCACCTCCTGAACAACCACCTTCTTAAAAACAAAAGACACAAGAGATATAACCACTTGTTTCCTATGAAATAAGTGAGGAGGTTGGAGACACAAAAGAAGCAGTTAATGTGTTAAGAAATTTGAAGGATGATGTTGAATTGGACCAACCTATGCCTAAAACTAAAGACCAAGAGCATGAACCTAGAGATGATATTTAGGTACAAGGAGAAAGAGAAATGCATGAGGATGAGAGGGTATTTGAAGCTCTGAGGTTCTTGGAAGATGATGAATTTATCAAAACCCCTAAATTAAAAAAAAATTGGATTAAGATGAAAATGAGAGAGTTTGAAGCGATGGTTGAAATAAATAAGATGGGAGCTGAGGAATCTCAACATGACCAGATAGTAGCCCAAAATTTTAATGAATTAAGGATTTATAATATTGATGCCAACCCACAAGAGGCTAAAGAGATGATTTTGAAAATTAATATTTTAGTGTTGAATTAAATAAAATGTTTTTACTTGATCAAGCGAGAACACAGGAAGACCCAATGTTGATTGTTGAGCTTGACTCAGATGAAGGGGTAAGTGGCACATGGTATAGCCCTAAGATTGAAACCTTGGCATTCTAGGCCAGACAAAAGAGTACACAAAAACCAAGGTTACTAGATGTAGTGTAGGAAATGAAAGGGACAGTTATGGTGAAACATTAAAGGATACATCTCCTCTAGAAGTTGCAACCATGACAATGCATTCAACTATGTTCACACAAGCTACAGTTAAGGAGATGGAAGCTAGATTGGGAGAGTATGAAAAGGAAAACAGTTTTTAAATGATGAAGTAAATAAATTGTACAAGGAAAATGTAAAGTTGAAGGAACAATTGAAAGGAGTAGGCCCCTCACAGAATAATGAAATAATGTTATACCAATGTCCTCCTACTCCACTAGTTGATATAGAAAGTGATTCTACCGAACAAGTGAGCATTCTTAGACAGGAGATTGAAGAGTTAAAGAAAGTCAACAATGAGGGTAAGGAAGGAGTGAATAAGAAAAACTGCAATGTTTTAGATAAGGTCCTCGAGCATAGGATAAAGTTAATTGTGGATAAGTTGGAAAGTGTATATGATTACTATAGCTCATTGACATAGGAAATTGATTAGATGAAAACACATTTACCCATATTGGATCCTTTTTTTAAGAACTGGCAACCCATACACCACACATTGGTAACCTTGTGCAAAATCTTATAGAGTATTGAGGCTCCTGCATCATTAAAACCTATAGAGTAGATGGAAAAAATAGTTATAGATGAATTCCAATATATACAAGGAGAGGACCAAAAGATCAAAATAAGAATATATTCATTTCATACTCTGAAGCAATAGTTTGTGCCAAAAATATTGAAAGATGATGACCACTTGAAGGACCTCAATGAATGGAAGATTGAATTTGGACAAATTATTCCATAGTGCATCACTCGCATACAAAAGGATGGTGAGTTGAGTCTTGGAAGGTTTGACTTAATCATGGATGGAGTAATAGTGTTGGATGTTGGATATTTTAAGTTTATCATGGATGGCAGGGCGTTACTAGACAACTGATGGAAGATTCACCTTGCAAATATATTGAAAATTCAAGAATACAAATGGCCAAATGATTATACAATGTACAAGTGGGAGCAGAAGTAATTGGGTCCTCCCAAATAGTAGGCCTTGGGGCTGTCACAGTGGAAGAATTGCACATTCAGAAACACTAATATGGAGAAAGGACCTTGAATAGATCTTCAGTGATCACAAGTGCCTTATGGAGATTGATGGACTATGGTGTCATGAGTGTTGCGAACTTCATTAGTTATCTACTTTCTCTGTTTATGTTTTAAGAAGAACTAATGTTTAGTTTAGTTTATATGCAGAGGCATGAACTTTGAAAAGACACCATATTTTTTAATGGTCTGAAGCTTGTTGCTTCTCTTATAAAAGAGAAACCAAGACTGAATTTTGATATCATCATCATAGGAATTTATAGAAACATGTATATGAGGAGACTTATGTTATATTGTAATATCTATTTGAAGCAATCAATGGACAAGAATATTTAATCTGGTGCTTAAATTCTTTTCTCAATTATTTGTTGATAATACTGTGTATGATTGGATTTTTTATGTTCTTTAGGTTGGAATATAGGGGTATATTATGAATTGGTATCAATTATTTGTTCATAATAATCTGCATTGTTGATTACATTGCATTGCACATCTTTCAAACTCAAATCATTACTTCACATTGTATAACTAATAACTAGATGCTGATAGATGGCAAAAATTTCAATTACAATATAGTTCTTACAAAGTCAACCTAAGTAGTTATGAAATTACTTCACATTGCATAAAATAATTAGGAGAAGCTGCTAATTGCATTTACTTGTCATGGCATTCCATGAGATCACATTTCTTTCAGGCATTTTTTTCAACCACATTTATTTGAGGCATTTTTTCAAATAGTTCACTGCCTTGTCTATGCTACTACATTTTTCATACATATTGTCTACCAAAGCATTTTATCAAACAGTGAACCTTGTTGTTATGGATAGAAGCCTAAAACGAGTTCTTTCGAACAAGCTATGGATGCTTGGAAAAAATCCATCAAAGCATAATAGTAAACAATAGCATAGACAAGGCAGTAAACTGGTTGAAAAAATGCCTCAAAGAAATGTGGTCTCATGGTGATGGAATGCCATGACAACTCAAAACAATTCCCTTGTCATGGCATTCATCATGGCATTCCATCACCATGAGACCACATTCCTTTGAGGCATTTTTTCCAAAGTTCATTGCCTTGTCTATGCTACCACATTTTTCATACATGTCTACCAAAGCATTTTATCAAACAATTCATTGCCTTGTTGCTATGGCTAAAAGCCTAAAATAGGTGATTCAAACAAGCTATGGGTGCTTGGAAAAAATCTATCAAAGCATAATAGTAAGAAACAAGCTATGGTCTCATGGTTTTTTTTGCGCAAAAATTAGTGAGATTTTATTTGCATTTTTTTGCAAGTTTTAAACACTTTTTTTTTTGGCAATTTTGCTATTTAAAATGGGGAAAATCTCTATGGTTAGTTTTGTGAATTTTTTAATTGTAGGATTCTCACAGTTAGTGAAAAGGTAGTGTTCATTAAGGAATGGAAAAGATGTGTAAAGCCTTTGAATTATACCCATATTGTGCAATGACATTGAATCATTTAGCAAACCATTTTTTCTTCACAGGGAAACATTTTCTTGTGGAACAATTGACTAAGACAACTCTTGTTTCAACTAACCACCCTCTCATGAAATCTCATTCATATTATATTCTTGCACGATATTATCATAGTGAAGGTGGTTATGACACCACTAGCTGCTACTACATGGAATCAGTCAAGGAAAGATAGAGGCCACATGATTTTGTGGACAGGTTCAATTGAAGCTGGGAGATCTTAAGAGTTCTCTTCAAATTTTGAAAAGGTTCTGGAGGTCCACCCTGAGAACTGTGAGAGCTTAAAAGCTGTAGGCCATATATATGCTCAACAAGGGAAGGAAAAGAAGAATTTAGAAATTTTAAGAAAAGTAACTCGAATAGATCCATGTGATGCCCAGGCATTTATTAAGATGAGTGAGTTATTAATATTGATATAACCCAGTGCAACCTTAGATTCTCTTAAGACAACAAAGTATCTTCTGAAGAAGAGCAGAGAAGAAGTACCCCTTGAATTGATAAACAACATTGGGGTTCTTCATTTTGAGCGTGATGAACTAGAGTTGGCTCAACAAAATTTTATGGAAAAATTAGGAAATGGAATTTGGGTTGAATTCATAAATAAAATCCCCAGTGCCAATTCTATAGTTTTTTCTGTGCACTTTTAGGATATGGAATTCTTCCATTGACTAGAAGAAGGTGGTGTTTCACTTGAGTTACCATGGGATAAATTCACAACACTATTTAATCTTGCCAGGTTGTTTAAACAACTACATGATACTAAAAAAACAAATCTTTTATACAGGCTAAAATTGTTCAAGTTTCCTGATTATGTGGATGCATATCTATGTCTTGTAGCCATGACTCAAGCTCATAATGAGATCCAACTAAACCTAGAATTGATTGGGAATGCACACCAAATTGTCTTGGTTGATGAAGCAAAATGAAAAGTTGATGAAGAATGAAGGATTTAGATGGAAGGGAGAAAGCAAGAGGAAGAACTTCGGTAGGTGATGCAACAAGAGGAGCAAATTTTAACATGTGAGGGAATTATGGAAGAGTAAGTGCATAAGGATAGGGATGATGACGATGATGAGGTTGGCCAGTCTGAGAAGAAACAAAAGAAGGAAAAGAAGAAAAAGAAGGGTAAGGACCACAAAGCTTATGATTCTTATATGGAGGAACCTGATGTTTCCATGAAAGATGAGGAAAATTATATGAGTGATAAGGCACAAGATGATGTTGAAAATGATGCCCAAGATCTTCTTGCAGCTATAGGTCTATAATAATTTGATGATGGTGAGAAAAATTCTCTAGTTTCAACAAAATCATGAAGGAGACATACATACTATGATTCTGAAGATGATGAACCATTGCAGAAACAAAGTCTAAGAGAAGATGATCCATATGATGATGATGTCTAGGATTCCTGAGCTTTACCCAAACCTAGCTCCTATTTTCCAAAATAAAAATCCCCAAGGCCCATGGGAAATGAATGATGATCATTTGAGTTTCAACTTGGTTTCATTACGAAAAGGGTACATTACATTGTACAAGATTTATTTAACAACAGAATAATTTAATCCACCTATTTGGGACTGTAAAAGAAAAATAGATAAATTAATCTATTTCCAATTATAGGTTCTTTTAATCTAGAATATGATAGAAAGATAAAGCATAATACTTTGAAGGACACAAAAAATGTTCTAAAATAAAGACTAAAATAGGTTGCCCATAAAAACAAGAAAGAGGAAAAATGAAAAGATAACATAGAGATGATTCATTTGAGGTTTTTGATAAGATCTCATTTAACTATGTCAAATGGATTTGGAAGGGACAAATCATATTTGATTGACTAAAATTTTGAGGTAGCCTATCCATCATCATTGCATGCATCATCTTCTCTTGGAATCTGTTGAAATTCAAATGCTCATCATTCATTTCCCATGGGCATTGAGGATTTTTCTCTTGGAAAATAAGAGCTAGGTTTGGTTAAAGATTAGGAAGCCTATACATCATCATCATATGGATCATCTTCTCTTGGACTCTATTTTTGCAATGGTTCATCATCTTCAAAATCAGAGTATGCATGTCTCCTTCGTGATTTTGTTGAAATTGGAGAATTTGTCTCGCCATCATCTGAGTCTTCTAGACCTGCAACTTCAAGAAGAACTTGGGAATTTTATACATCATCTTGTGCCTTATCACTCATATAATTTGCCTCATCTTCATGGCAACATTAGGTTCCTCCATATAAGAATCATAAGCCTTGTGGTCCTTATCCTTCTTCTTTTTCTTCTTTTGTTTCTTCTTAGACTGACCAACCTCGTCATTGTCATCATCCTTGTCCTTACACTTACTCTTCCATAATTCCTTCACACATTTAAGTTGCTCCTCTTGTTGCATCACCCGCTGAATTTCTTCCTCTTGCTTTCTCCTTTCCATTTGAATCCTTCGTTCTTCATCAACTTTTAATTTTACTTCATTAGCCAAGACAAGTTGGCATGCTAATTTAATTATTCCTTTTTCTTTAAGCCAATCATTTGTTTTTAGTTCCATGTTTCCAAGCATACATAAAACATTTGATGAGTTTTTATCCACCTTAAGTGCATCCCCAATCAATTCTAGGCTTGGTGCATTGTAGAAACAAATTCCAAAGAGAAGATGATGCATACAATGATGATGGATAAGCTACCTCAAAATTTTAGTCAATCAAATATGCTTTGTTCCTTCCAAATCCATTTGAAATAGTTAAATGAGATCTTATAAAAAACCTCAAATGAATCATTTGTATGTTATCTTTTCATTTTCCCTCTTTCTTATTTTTTATGGGCAACCTATTTTAGTCTTTATTTTAGAACATTTTTTGTGTCCTTCAATGTATTATGCTTTATCTTTCTATCAAATTCTAGATTAAAAGAACCTATAATTGAAAATAGATTAATTCATCTATTTTTATTTTACAGTCCCAAATAGGTGGATTAAATTATTCTACTGTTAAACAAATCGTGTACAATGTAATGTCCCCTTTTTGAAATGAAACCAAGTTGAAACTTAAATGCTCATCATTCATTTCCCATGGGCCTTGGGGATTTTTCTCTTGGAAAATAGGAGTATAATAATAACTCAAGAGGATCTTAATGTCATAAAAGGGGCCACTTAAGTGTTGGCATAGAGACTAGGAAATGTTTATGCTGCAAATGGGTAAGCAATTGTGCTAGATGAAAGGGGTCAATTTGATATTGCAAAGGAAATTTTTACACAGGTACAAGAAGTTGCTACAAGAAACATCTTTGTTCAGATGCCTAATGTGTGGGAAAATCTAGCACATGTTTACTTTGGACAAGGATAGTTTGTGCTTGCAGTGAAATTTTTTATGCTACAAATGGGGCAACCATTGTAAAGTGTTGGCATAGAGACCGGGAAATGTTTATGCTACAAATGTAGCAACCATTGTGCTAGCTAAAAGGGGTCAATTTGATATTGCAAAGGAAATCTTTACACAAGTACAAGAAGCTATTGCAGGAAACATATTTGTTCAGATGCCTGATGTGTGGGTAAATATAGGACATGTTTACTTTGCACAAGGACAGTTTGTACTTGTAGGGAAAATGTATCAAAATTGTTTGAGGAATTCTATTTTGGAACTGACACCCAAATTTTATTATATTTAGCTCAAACACATTATGAAGCAGAATAGTGGCAAGATTGTAAAAGAACATTATTAAGAACACTAGATTGTAATGAGCATTTCAAATATGTGTTTAATGTAATGAAGGTTTTGAATTACCTCTGAATTCGCTACAGAGGGCTGACTTCACTACAAAGGGCCTCGACGAATTCAAATTTGTTGTAAAAAACTCCAAATTCCTTGCCCGCCTTTTCAAAAGTCTCCAGGTCCTCTCCAAATCTTTATCGCCCATGCAAGTAGCTATTGTAGACATGCAAAATTAACATTCTGCATTTGATCAGGTTCATTCATCAACTGAACTAGATTTCACATTAGGTTCACCTTCATTCATTTATTAGGTAATTTCATTAATCTCCATTTCCTAAGGCCAATTATTTAAAATCAGATAAACATTATCATCAACCTTTTAATAAATCAAACATGCATTTAAATCAAAATCAAAATCATATTCCACCATTTTTTGATTTAAATAAATCAAATATCAAAGTCCTAAAAGTCAAACTCACCTAATCATCATTAAACTAACATAATCATCATTTATTTAATCTAATCTTGATTAAATACTAATCTCACCCACTTGCATTCTCTAGATATCTCCACTTGCACAAATAAATCAATTTTATTGATTTATTAAAAAAACCCTCATTTTCCCTCAACATGACAAGTTGATTTGTCCCTTCAACATAGCATTTATTTCTCTTCTTTCTTGTCCCCCTCAAAATTTATTACAAAATTTGAATTCAAATTCTCCCTCTCATGGGCACTCTTCCCAAATCTTGCACAACCATTGGCCTATCATCACTTGACAAGTGGCCTATTCTCATTGGAGGATCTTTAGTCCCACATTCACCCTCTTGGCCAATCTCTCATCAAGAAAATCTATAAAAGAAGGCCTTCATTCTCATTCATGGATCCACAAATTTTATGCAAGGTTACTCTCTTGATTTGAGAACTCATCTTGCTCATCATCTCCATTTGTATTTCATCATTTTGGCTTCTTAGCAAGGGTTGGGAAAGGGTCACTAGCACATGTGACACCAATCCACTATGGAATAGGTCATTGTTGTTGTTTTCATAATGTTTTTAGTTTCATTTGGTCATGTATTGCATTTGGAAACATCTACAAGGTATTTCATAGGAGTTATTTTGATATATTTGTGAAGTACTAACCCATGTTTGAGATGTTAGTATTTGCAGATTTAAAAAGATGCTCACAGTTTGGCGCTAGAAGGAGGGCTCATACTTTAATCATTATGTAAAATACTCTTTTATCAATTCATGCCATGAATAGGAAAGCAGTCCTTAATTTTGTCCATTGTCAATTGATACATTGCTTGAAAATTTTAGAGGTCTCTTTCATAGATTTCACCATGCAGATCTTTTACATTTGCCTTTCATGAAGGGATTGTCCTGACACAACTATCTTCTATCAAAATCTGCTATATCTTTTCTTCTAAAGGCTGAGCCAGTGTTTAAATATGTTTACATGCAGGCACAACTATCATTTGTATGATGTGTGATCATAGTTGGAGAGACGTTCTGTCCAAAGAAAGTTCACATGACCTCTCTATGCTCCCCTTTTCTCACCAACTTTACGCTAACCAATTGCATTATTTTGGATAAGAGTTATGATGGTGGCGGCATTCACTGTTTTCCTTTTTATCACACGCCTGTCAAATATTTCTTCCTCATAAGCTTTTATTTTGTTCACACGCTACTCACCAGTTTCCAATTTGCAAAATAAGGCTTTGCATCCACTGAATTCATTTATTTGAAAGTTGTTTCATATATGCATTTATTTGAAAGTGTTTAAAAGAGTTTATTGGTTGTTTTTCTTACGCACCTACTAAATAGCCTTTGCTTGGTTTCTTACGCCCTTTCAAACTAATCTTTGTCTGTAAAATGATACCCCTCTGAGGCACCATTCACTCGACTCAAAGAATTCAAAAAGCTCCATTTCCATTTCAGAAGAAGGGCAGTGTACATTGTATAAGTCTATGAATGTTTCTTGTGTTTCAGGTTGTCATTACCACGCGCAGGCTGATCAAGGTGTTGAAATGGGTGGAGAGAAAAGACAGCGCTTATTTGATGATCTGTTGTCATTAATACGGCTATCTCTTGCATTAATATTGTTGTCTCCAAAATAGTTAATACCTGTTAATTACATGGAGTTTCTTTTTTTTGTTCGGTAGTTACAACAGTGGGTAGACGCTCAATAGATACATGGTACCCATTGGAGTTAGGTAAAATTCACAGGAGCTTGGTTGTTTATCTTATCCTGGTTGATTGTTTCTACAAACACCACGTATGTCAAAATAGATTGTGTGTCTATATGTTGTCTTGATATCATAACCTTGATACAGAGTTGGAGCGACTGGTAGTTCATTACATAATTTATTGTTGCACCTGCCAATGTCATTCAGTTTTAAGATCTCCTTGAATGGTTACACCTATCAAGAGTGTTTGCTTGTTCTTTTTTTCAAAATTGAAGTTTTACAACTGTGAGTTATCTTCTCTTCAAATTTTGATATCTCTGCTGGTTTTGGACTTATAGCAGCTCATTTAGTGTGATCGAAATAATTATTGCTTTGACCTGTATTCTGTATTCTATCCATCACACATGCCAACGTAGACAACCCTGCTGCCATCCACGTGATTTTCAGTGATTTTCATCTCTGGTATTTCGAAGCAGATGTTCCTGGTAAATGGTAAATGCTCATGAGTCTCTGACTGAGTTGACAGAAGCGGTGCGTGGTCTGTTAAGCCTACACTAGAAATAGAAATGTTGTTGTGTTTGTTATCTTCCAAGCAATAGCATTTATTAATCATTTGGATCATTTATTGTGAACTCGCAAGACTCTTCCATCATAGATGCTTCATTGAAAATCATAAAGCTTGGTGGGATGAGTTGATACTTACAAATGCATCATCTGAAAGCTTGGTAGGATGGCACCTGACCTCATTTATAGTAGCATTCACTGTAGGAGGGAGACCAAATAAATCTAACATATAAACATTCTGCGTCTGAAAGGGTAGTTGGATGTGTTCCACGTTGAAGTGCATTCTCTTTAAAGTATCTGTAATAAACACCCTTTTCACTCAGGCCGCGTAGATCTCTGAAGTGTGTGAAGTTGTCTGTATTTATCATTATGCATATTGCTCATTTGTTGTGTTGTGTTGACTTTCATGATGTTGCAGGTATGGAGATATGTCCTAAGCAAACAAAGGCATTCTCTTTAAGGCACAAATATTTTGAGGAATCTGAAATATGTTGTGTTGATTTGAATATTAAAGAGTACCTAGGACACATTTCATGCCTCAAATGACATTTATGGTCTTTTATTAGGGTGCATGTATATTGAGATCTTGTTGCCTTGATTAATTCTTTATTCCTAATGTGTCACTCTCTAGGAAATTTTTATGATTGTGTTTGAAAAGAAAAGGGGGCTTTCATTTTTTAAGATTCGATTATTGGCAAGAAGGATCTTTTGCAAATTGTTTTGTTTCATATTGGTTTTAAAGTCTTTAGGAATCAAGATCTTTATTAAATGCTTTATCACTTGAAATCACTTATACTAAAATGTTTGAAAAATGAATTTAGTTAACTTGGTTTTCATATAATTTTCTTTTGTTTGATAGGTACAACGTGAAAACGAAGGAAAGCAAGGAGAAGGCTAGCAAAGGAAAACGAAAGGAGGATATTTTGAAAAAACCAAAGTGTTTTTAAACGCTTTAAGAGCTTGTTCAACACTTCTTTACGAAATTGTTACCTTTTCGCTCCTAGGACACTAATTTTCGTTTGGGTCTAAAAATAACAATTTGATTTTTTCCATTCACAAAAGGTTAAAATTCAAGCTTAGACACTTACTAGATTTCATTTTGGGCTAAAAATTGGACAAGCAATCTTCATATTTCATTTGGTCCTTAAAACAAATAAAACAATTGCTTTGAAAGGATAAAATGAATGTGTGTTTGCTTTGTTTTGTGGTTACTTACTTAAACTAAAATCATCAAAAAGGACGTATGCGCTTCTCTCGCGCTTCCAAGCGATCTTGAGAATCAAAAGGCCTTTTTGGTGATTTTGGTGTAAGATAAAGTGATCACCTCCACACTTCGATTTGGGCTTAAAATTGAACAAACTATTGTGCGAGTGTGAGTGGGGGGCATTTTCGTGTATATTCTCTCTCTTTGTTGCTATCAAAGATTGATCGAGTTACGGATTTTGTTCTTCATTTGCTTTTGTTTATCTTAGAGGGCCCGCCTTGTGGGAAAAAGTAATCACCCAAGGGAACGGCTCAACCGGTAACACTTTGAACCTGAGAGTATTTCCAGCCGGGATATAAATGTGGATATTGGAAGAAACACCAATATTATGCGGTTGACTCCGACAAGATGGATCTGAAAGGGGACTCTTGCCACATTGGGTCAACTCCTACGAACGGAAAGTTCAAACTAGAACCCTTGTTTTGTAGTGGCCTATTTATCCATTGAGCAAGTTTATCAAAGTGGTGCATTGGAACTTAGATTCCAAGAAGTTACTTGCCATGTCCGATCTTGGTTGAAATATAGAGGTTAGGATTTCATCATACCTTTATATTTCTCCTTGGTTGCATGTAAAATCATCTCTTCTATGAAGGGCATGAGGAAAGCCCACTAAGAAAAACGTACCCATTAAGCTAGGATGTTGCATTGCTTGTGAGTCAGTTTGAAAATACATTGCTTGCTCGAAAACAAATCAAAAACAAACACTTAACATCATCAAAATTTCAAACCCTTTTGAAGACAAATATCATTGACTCAATCCATATGTTATTGCTTTCCCTTGGGACTTATGTCCTTAGAGGTTTCTAAGCATTGGATTATATCTCAATTTGTCTTTTTGAGTAAACAATAGGAAAACCCTTGCCTTAAGTTCATTAAATTTCCACATAAACTATCTTGTGGGGTTTAAAGAAATTGAGACATTGGACATCTTAGTTTGAAACTTTAATCAAAGATATTGTTTTTGGTAAAATAAAGCCATTAAGCAAAGCTAAGCAAAATGAATTTTCATGTGTGATTGGAGACTCACAAATCCCAAAGCAAAAATCATTGGAAATCTGAAAATGAATGTTCAAATGAAATCATTTCTTGGTTACAAAGGTCTTTAGGAAGTATTTGCATGCTCTTCAATACCTAGGTCTAGGAAAACAAAGTGTCTTTTTAGGTTCACCTAAGGATCAAAAAAAATAAAACCTCTTTCATCCATCTTTCGAAACATCAAATCCATCTCACAAATCATCTTTGGAAAATCTTAAATTATCCTTGGATACTAGGCTTTGTGGCAAAAATCAAAATCATCCAAAAACATTGTGACTTTCAAGTCCTTGAAAACATTTATCAAACACTTTTGGTTGTGCATGTAGATGCATCCTTTTGCATATACTTAGCCAAAAGCACAAACACACAAGCAATGGCAACATCATCAAACACCCCACAACATTGTAAAAGCATGGTCTCTCAAGGGCCAATCACATCAACAACACCATCCACCAATCATGTAATCACCACTTACAACACCATCCACCAACCAAATAATCAACACAACATCATCATCTACCACCATTCCAACCACCACCACCCCACCACCACCTCAACATTCACCACATCAAAACTAATTCGACGCGATCATTGCAAGATGCTTTCCAAAGAGGCTATCAACAAGTGCAAAACAAAGCCATGCAACAAGCCGCCGTTTACAAGCTGCCAAAGCTGCACAAGCTACAATACAAGCGCAACAAGCGCAACAAGCTCAAGCGTTATTACAACAACAGCAACAACAACAAGCCGCACAAGCATTGCAAGCACAAAGGGTCGCTCAAGCACAACTATTATTGCAACAACAAGCCGCACAAGTGCAATCCCAAGCACAAGCTCAAGCGCAAGCACAACAAGCACAAGCACAAGCACAAATTCTTGCACAAGCAGTGCAATTGCAAGCATCGTAACAAGCATTAAAGCAATATCAAGAACAACAAGAGGCAACAGAACCGGGTACCTAACAACAAGCGCTAGGGAACAACAACAAGCAATAACAAGCATTGTTAGAACAACAACAAGCAACAACAAAGCACAATAACAAGCTTGTTGGAACAACAACAAGCACAAACCCTAGCACAACAACAACAAGAGCAACAATAAGCATTGTTCATCCAAAAGGAAGTAGAAGCCTACTTTGCCTGCCACAACATACCAATACCATTGAACAATGCACCAACCAATCCACCCATCCAAACCATGATCGCGATACCCCAAAACACCTTCATTCCACCCCCTGACCCACAAGATGATGTGACGACACAACTCAAGTTGCTCTTGCAACAAGTGCTCGATCTTCAATAAGGGCGAACAACCAAAACACAAAGCAACTTGTCTCCCTATCCATTTGATAAGAGCTTAGAAATGAAACCATTCCCTAAGGGATTTGAAATCCCCAAATTTGATACAAATATCGAGGGATGTGAAAACCCTCAAGATCACATCAGGGAATTCCGTGTTCATTGCATGGAAGTCACATATGACGATACGATTCGATGTGGCTATTTCCTAGAAGCTTGGTGGGTCCCACTATAAAATGGTTCTCTCACTTACCTACAAGCATTAGAACATTCCAAGAGATTACAAGTGCATTCATTAAGAACTACGCAGGTAACATTGCAATGGATGTTAGTCTCAAAGAACTATACACTCTAAAACAAGGGAAGAATGAATCT
The DNA here is from genome assembly GCA_007258455.2 of Sequoia sempervirens. NCBI lineage: Eukaryota > Viridiplantae > Streptophyta > Pinopsida > Cupressales > Cupressaceae > Sequoia > Sequoia sempervirens. The sequence continues at coordinate 7,980 of VDFB02154818.1, read as the reverse complement.
TTCGCTTCATTCCTTCAACGATGGCGATCCAAGGCCAATCGGAGCAAGTGGACCATGCCAGAAGAACAACAAGTCTACTCAATCATCACCAACCTTGAAGGTCGCTTATCATTTCATCTCAAGGTTTAGGGTATCACCACATACGATCAATTGATCACCAAGGCACTTAGCATCGAAAGAGCCCTTGCAACCCAACCCGTCGAATCAACATCATATCATGAACCACAAAACAACCGCTCGTCATCAAACTACAATGATAAACCTTGTGCACGTGGGTGAGAAACAAAAACGTCACTAATGATGGTGTTGTAGACGCCAAGGTGGTCATTAGTGGTCCGCGCCAAAACACACGCACACAACAAATCCAAACACCAAATCAAAACATTCATCACACAATGCATCAACCCAACAATAATCCCACAATCAATAACCTCAATGACCAAAGAGGACCACCTCAACGCAAAACATACCCCAAATGAAAATACACTACTTTGGGGGAACCACTTGAGGACATCATGAAAAAGCTAATCGACGAAAAACTCATCCAAGCTCCTACATTTGAGAATTATCAAGAACCTAATGTCAAACCTCCTTGGTACAATGAAAATCAACTATGTGAGTTCCACAAAATCAAAGGCCACACCACAAATAATTGCATGAGACTCAAGAACATCATACAAGATCTCATCGGGGTAATCATAGCAACATGGAACCACTCCACAGGAATCGACCTTAAAATTCATAATTTTAACTGATGTCAATCATGGCAACAAAGGGAATAAAAGGATAAAGCGAAAAGGCAAGGTAAATCATGTATAACAAATAGTTGTTGCCAACCTCAATGAAAATTGCATGGTCATCACCATCAAAGGCGCCCATGCCAAAGATTGTGGAGTCACCACAAGAGGCGAAAAAGTCACCATTGCAGGATCATCCCAACCAAATAGAGTCCCTACATCAAGAGTCGTTCCATATAGCTACAATGTCCTAGATCAACTTAAGAAAATGCCAACACATCTCCATCATGGAGTTGTTAAAAATCTCATCAGTGCATAAAAAGATCCTTGAGGAAGCATTAGCCTCATCTACTCATCCCCAAGCACCCTCGATGTGGAACAATTCCAAGCTATGGTCGGAAACATCATAACACCTAATCTCTTATGTTTTTGACTAAGATTTTCCGGCTTCAACCATCTCACAATCAAGCAAGACTTCACTTGGAGGTCATTGTGAACAAAAGCAAAATCAAAAGGGTCTTGGTGGATGGAGGTGCAGGTTTGAACATCTGTTCTTTTATCCTCATCAAGTAGTTGAAAATATCAGAAGATTCCATCAACAAAGACAAGGGCATCACAATAAGAGCATATGATGACCAAGAAAGATTGTATGAGGGCATAATTAAGCTCCCTATCCAAGTAGGGCCGACACTCATTGAAACCACATGTTAGGTCTTGGACCTCGAATTGCCATACAATATCCTCCTGGGACGCCCATGGATTCATGCGATGAAAGTCGTAGCATCAACCTTCCACCAATGTGTGAAATTCACACAATGGACAGAGGTTACCGGCCCATGGAGATCCCGGAAATAAGCTTTCATACCGCAAGAACCTTTGAAGCCACACATTACAAAATCCCCCAAGCATCAAAAATGATGAGGGCCCATCCACATCATACATCGATCTCGCCACTCTCACGTCCACTTTTGCGACAAAGACACTCGCCATTCCCACCATATCCAATATCAAGCTCATCATCTAGGAGGATGGTTGTGGAAGTTATAGGCTCCCTAACAATGCTTTTGTGATAGGAGAGTTACCACAATCTCCAAGATCACAAGGACGCCCACAAGAAAATCAAGCTCCCTCATCACAAACCTATCCTCAAAATTATCCCGAATTCACAAGGTGGGGAGACCTTGGCCATGAGGTAATTGAAGCAGATCCATCAAACATGTTGTATCGAGATGAAAGACCGACACCTGAATTACCAATGGATGAAAGAAGCAGAGGCCTACACATGATGCTTGCGATGGGCTATGACCTAAATCAAAGACTGGGACAAAATGACAATGGGCTCTTAATACCAATCATGCCTGAGACGCGACCTATAACAAATCTTGGTCTTGGATGTGCCACTCCGAGAATAACCATACATGGCCGAAGTCCTCCAATTAGAGCCGCTAATGTTTCTCCTCAGCCAGTAATAGTACAACTACACTCACCAATAGTCATAGGTAGAGACACACATAATTTTATAACTGAGCCCTACATTAGTAGCGATGACGAAGATACCTTATCCAACCTACCTAGGTTATTCAAAGATACCACCTTGTGTATGATTAGTACCATATCCTTTGAACCAGATAGTTAAAATCATGAGATCCGCTTAGTCTACCCCCAACTGATCAACTATGACCAACGAGGACCACCAGTTCTCGACATACATCTAAAAATGATGAAGACTCAATTCATGGGATTGAGGGATAACATTCCGGATGGGGATCATAAGGCAGGGTTTATAATGGAATTAGACACACAAGCTTATTACGGGGAAACGATTGAATCCTTTAGTCACAAAATTGAGAAACTAAGAATCATAACCAAGTCCTTGAGTGAAAACCACACTGTGGCACTCTCTCGACAAGAAAATAGTAAAAATAAAGGACGATCCAATGAAAACCTCTCTGAGGCACCTGAGGATGAAGGATTCAATCTTCCCCTAAGAGCTATTCATCAAGAGAAGTCAGCAGTCTTGGCCAAAAAATGCAACCTAGTCAACCTAGGAATAGAGGAGGCGCCGCATATCACATTCTATGCACAATCACTATTATTAGAAGAGAAAGAACTCTTAGCAGCATTCCTAAAGGAGAGACAAATAAACTTCGCGATGGAGTTATGCCGATATGCCAGGCCTCGATCCAAAGACTGTGGTCCACCACTTAGTAGTGTATCTAGATGCAAAACCTGTCAGACAGAAGCTTCACAAAATGCATCCTCAAATTGCTTTGTTAGTCAAAATGGAGCTCAAAAAGCTATTAGATGTCGGATTCATCCAACCAATTGATTATCCAGAATGGGTATCAAACTTGGTACCCACAAGCTTCAAAACCCAATGGAGCTTATCGAATCAGTATTGCATTTTAGATATTTGAACAAAGCATGTCCCAAGGATGATTTTCCACTTCCCAATATCGATATGATAGTGGACATGACAGCAAGGCATGAGATGCTATCACTAATGGATGGATTTTCAGGATACAACCAGATTATGATAGCAAAAGAAGATCAACACAAGACAACTTTTACTTGTCCGTAGGGGACCTATTGCTGGAACATGATGCCATTCGGCCTAAAGAATGCAGGAGCAACATATCAACGAGCCATGACATTGATCTTCCATGACATGATCCACAAGACAGTTGAAGACTATGTCGACAACATCCTAGCCAAATCAAGAAAAAGAAAAGATCATATAGCAACCTTAAGTGCTATCTTTGACAGATTGGAGGAATACAAAGTCAGACTAAATCCCAAGAAGTGTGTCTTCGGTGTACAATCAAGTAAACTGCTAGGATACATATTTCTCCATGAGGGGTATCAAGGTGGATCCTACAAAAGTCAAAGAAATCCTCGAGATGGAAGCACCAAAGAATTTAAAACAACTGAGAGGTCTCCAAGGAAGGCTCCAATCCTTTAGAAGGTTCATAGCACAACTAGCAGACAAGCAAAACCCATATTCTCACCTACTCCACAAGGGGGTAGCATACAAATGGGATACAAAATGCGAAGAGGCATTCAACAAAATAAAGGAATATCTACTAACACCACCAGTATTAATGCCACCCATTCCAAAGAAGCCATTGATCTTATATGTATCAGCAACAGTAGCAGCCCTTGGAGCTCTTCTAGCCCAACATGATGAAAACGGAATGGAGAGGGCCATCTACTATATTAGCAGGAAAATGGTGGGTCATGAGCTAAATTACTCATTCATTGAGAAAGCATGCCTCGTAGTAGTGTTTGTATCCCAAAAATTTAGACACTACATGTTGGCACACAAGATCAAGCTTATTGCCAAAATTGACCCCCTTAAATATCTCTTATCAAAGGCAATGTTAACTGGCAGAATGGAAAAATGGGTCATGATATTATCAGAATATGACATCAAGTATGTTGAGAGAAAATCCATCAAGGGTCAAGTTATTACAGACCAATTAGCAGAAGCACCTATGTATTCTTAGAATCCCCTTGTCTCAGAGTTTCCAGATGAGTCTATTTTTAACCTTGGCCATTGCCGACATCGAAACTATACTTCTCATGGATCATATACACAACATGGATCGTGACGGTGTCTTCTTTCATCACCCCCACGTGGGGATCGCATACCAAGATCATACAAACCGGCTTTCTCCTTGTACCAACAACATCGCAGTAATATGAGGCTTTGACTATAGGTCTCGTGATAGCAAAGGTAAATGGAATATCATAGCTCTCAAGGTCTACGGCGACTCACGGTTGATCATAAATCAAGTCAATAATGAATATTAGACAAAGGATGACAAGCTAACCCCATACAAAAAATTGGTGGAGACTCTAAAGGAATCCTTCATCGACATAACATTTGAGCAGATTCCAAGAACCAACAACAAAGCCGTTGACGCCATGGCTACAATTGGGTCTTTAGTAGACATCCCTCACAACGTGCCGAAATACAAATTTTTGATCGAGCAGCTTCTCGTTCCCACATTCGAGGTGTACCGTAATCAAAAAATATGTGTCAAATCATTGGTCCCGGGCGTATCCTGGTATCATTTACATCTATACATATCTTCGAATAGGAGTCTTACCCGCTAACCTACCATCAAGCCTAAAATGAACCTTTATTAAAAAGACATCCAAATTTGTGATCCTAGGTGATACCTTATACCGTAGAAGAATAGAGGGTACCTTACTACGTTGTCTAAATGTTGAGAAGGCATTAACTACTCTAACTGAAGTTCATAATGGCATTTGTGGCTCACACTCGAGTGGAATAACCATTGCCAAGAAACTGTTGAGGCTGGGGTATTACTGGCCCACGATGGAAAGAGAAGCATATGATCATGCTAAAAGATGTTTACAATGTCAGCAGCATGGGGACCTCATCCATGCTCCAGCTCAAGAGCTTCATCTCGATGAGCTACACTTACGGCCTTTTTCACAAAGGGGGACTGGGATCTCATTGGAAAAATATCACCCACCTCATCCAACGCCATAAATTCATTATCATTGTAACCGAAAGTACTTTACAAAGTGGGTGGAAGCCATACCCATGACCTATATCACTAGAAAGTAGATCTAAAAATTCATCCTGAACTATCTCATCTGTTGTTATGGTGTCCCACAAGCCATTATCTCAGATAATGGGACACCCTTCAAGAACTAGGAGGTTCACGACTTGTGCAAGAAATTCAAAATACAACATCGCTTCTCCACCCTGTATTATCTCCAAGGCAATGGCCAAGCAAAAGCCACAAATAAAACCATCCTCAAAATCCTCAAGAAAATAATAGTCAATGACGCAAATCGCGGATCGCATCTCGCAGCCTTAATCCCACCCTCCGGGCTTATTGAACTAGCATCCACACACCCACCGTGCTACCCCTTCTCCTTGGTCTACAGATCAGAAGCCGTACTCCCCATTGAGATCGAGCTCCCATCCCTAAGAATATCACTGCAAAACCTTATCACAGATGAAGAATATCGGGTTTCAAGACTAAACGAGCTTGAGCTATTGGATGAGAGAAGGATTAATGCTTTGAATCATCTGCAAGTCTATCAGAATAGACTCAAACGAAGCTACAACAAGAAAATAAGAAGCAGGACTTTCCAAGTCGGAGAATTGGTCTTAAAAGAAAATCACAAGAATGTCTCTGCAAAACCCAAGCAAAGAAGGAAAAGTTTCTGGAACCCAATTGGTTAGGGCCTTTCATCGTCACAAAGAAGCTATAAATCAGTGGGCATATCAAATATTAATTACCTAAGGGGAACCTCTCCGCAGTGCCCATGAATAGCTCCCATCTCAAAAAAGTCTCTATGCCTAAATCTTTCAAGGTAGAAAACCAAAAATCCCAAAATTAGAAAGTCCCGAAGTTACTTCGTGAAAACTCGCAAACAGTGTCTTGGTAACAACAAAAAAATCAAAAAAGCAAAAATCCAAAAAATCGTAGTGTAAAGGATAAAAAATTGTCCTCTAGTGAAAACTACTTTGGTGGCACTTTGGCAAGTACCTTGGTGAAAACTCGCAAACAAGCACCTTGTGTAAATAAGCACTTTCCATCCACCAGACCTTTACAGCCTTTGTTCATCCTCCATTTCGGGCTTCCATCATCCATCTCACTCCATATCTCCATTCATCACTCATCCACTCAAGATCTCCGCATTCATAGCTTGGTCCTGTGTTCATATCATGATCCCTCCAAGTACTACTCAACCCATTCTCAAGGTCAGTTTGTCCTACCTTTATCGGGGTAGTCTATTACATCACACTGGGGGCACGTTCTCATCAGATCGGATTCATGTATGGTCTTAAAGTCCCTCAAAATCAAAATCCAAAACATCAGAAAATCCAAAATAGGTCAAAAAGTTATTCAAAAATCTAAAAAACAAGGTCGTCTTGTCGAACTACGTCATCTCTTAGCTTGAACGTAGGAAAGGTTGATCTTTGATCATCCCCCGAGACATTTAGGTCAGTCCTATAGGAGTCCATTATAATAAACTGACATCTCATCATGTATATCGTCATCTGTAAATCGGTCAAGTCCCCAGTCGAACTACGTGGTCTCTGCATGTAGAACGTAGGCAAGGATAATCTGTTGATCACTCGGTGTCTCCTATAGGATAGGTCTTTAGGTTAAGTATCTTGGTCAAAATCTCAGAAAATCCCAAAAACATTGGAAATTTGAAAATCAAAACATTTGTAAAACTTCAAAAAATACCAAAAATAGCCTCAAAACATTGCAAAACTCCAAAAACATCCAAATATTTGAAAAAATCCATCTGTCTCATCTCGCTTGCACCCGCAATAAACACCATTCATAATAAAGTGATTGTCATCCTCAACCTTTGGTGAAACAGTTAGAAACAAGTCTAGCAGGTTAAAAGTAAATCTCAAATGTGTCAAGCCTCAAGTCTAAGTTAGTACGTAAACAAGTTGGTCAAGTCTTTGTGTCGATAGTCCATCATCCAAACAATCTCATATCAATCATCTGATAACATCATGTCGTAGGATGAATCCTTCCTACAAGGGGCATTGGTTATCAAAAAGAACACTTTGGATAAACGAAATGACGTGCCGTCATCCACTAACATGTCCTAGGATGTATCCTTCCTACAATGGGCATTATCTTTTGGCAATAAGTTTCAGTTCTTATCCTTAAAAACACATTCCCTTTTGGTTAGCGGTATTGAAGAACATCAACTTGTTTGTGTGCTTTGTCTTTGTCTTTTGACTTATCTTATTGCACTCAATCCAAGGACCTCTTGATGATATCCAAACTAAGGATTTAGAGAGATAGGAATGGGGCAACGATCATCATTCTTTTGTTTGCCGTGCTTGTTGGACGTTCTTGTAAAATAACTTGGCTAATACTTCTCTTTGTTAGATATGTATGGAGTGATGTTTCGTATAGCTTGTTGACTATTGCATTGATTGGTTATACCTTCCTCGTTTTGTCCGAGATGTTTGAGACTTCTAAAGTGCATCCTAGCATGGGTTTTCGTATGTCGTGTGAACAAGAATACTCCTATCTATTTGTCGAAATAAAGTTCATCACACTAAGTACAACGCCATCCTGGTCCTTTATACATTGATGCATCGTGCTTAGGCGTGTTATCAAAAATAAAGTAAGTGACCCCTTGAAAATCCCAATCCTTGATAAGCAAATCATCCATCTATCATCATCATTTCTCATCATCTTTTCTCATCATCATTTCTCAT
>VDFB02154817.1:0-13314 GCA_007258455.2 Sequoia sempervirens | reverse complement strand
GATGTCTAGAAAGTGATTAGATACCTGATATTGCGCAAGTGATAAAGCAGTGATGTACATTTTGATGAAAATGCAAAGTTGATGGGCATAACTAAACAATTGATGGAAATTATCAGTATAGCCAAGTTGATGAGTTGATGAAGCTAATTGAGCTAATTAAGTTGATCAAGAATTATGCTTACGCAAGACAAGGTGCTACAATGATGGATTGACTGAGTGATTAAGGGAACATGAAATTTCAAGAAGCAGGTTGATTGATTTGAGATTTGATTCAAGAGACATATATCAGTGAGTTAAGCAATTGATTGATTTCTCTACGACAAGAAAGATGAAGAAAATGAAATGCAAGATGGAAAATAATGAAGGTGATGAAGCCTCTTGTACCTTTTAAGTGCTTTTATCATCATTGAGCTTATTATGTTGCAAAATAGTATAAGCGTCTAGATAACATGAACATCTAGACGACTTGAATACTATTTGCTTTTTTATTTAGTAATGAAGTATAAGCATCTAGTTATAAGAACCTTAGATGACCTGAATACTTATTGTGCATGGAAGACACTATCAGACAAGGAATGCTCTCATCCACATTAGACTCATAGGTTCTCGATGGTTTTAGACAACCATGTCCTAAGACGAGTCATCCTGTGAATAAGAAAAAATCCACAAACAACAAACAAATGAACATACCCCATCCTTGCCTCTCTAGTCAAAGACATCTTGAAGAAGCTAAAAGACATGTCACCAAAGAGAAAATCATAAAATAAGCAAAGATCAACAAACAAACAGGGGTTCTGCTTCGATGTAGAACTGATTCTTGTTACAGTTTATGTGTTTGGTTGGATTTGTAAGATGGGTTGATATATATGTTATAATGTTTGCTTGATTGTCAACACTTGCATGTTTTGATTTTGTTGAAGTTTAAAGTCGTGTGGTGATCTAAAAGTGTCACCTTTTTTTTTTTTTTTTTTGAATTTTTGATTTTTGGATTTTTAGAATATTTGATTTTTTGGATTTCTTCGTGATTATTTATGATTTTTTTGATTACTTGGTGACATTTTATGATTTTTGATTATTTCGTGACATTTTATGATTTTTTAGATTATTTCATGTCATTTTATGAATTTTTTTTGATTATTTCTCGTGACATTTTATGATTTTTTTTTTGGGATTATTTCAGGACATTTTATGATTTTTTTTTGGATTATTTCAGGACATTTTATGATTTTTTTTGGATTATTTCAGGACATTTTATGATGGAAATGAATGACCAAATAGACAAAGAGGGTATTTTCTTTGATCGTGAGACGCTTAGTATCTTAACCCATAGCTAAGGTTAAGGAGATGCCCCAATGAGGGATAGGACCAACCTAGTATGTGTGGCAAAGTGAGCAAGTGAAGGGAATGTCGAACAATTCACAAGCCATGGTGAGTGTGAAAAGGTCATTATGAAGTGGAGGATGAATGAAAAGGGAATGAAAAGATCAAGTAGAGCTCCAAAGGAAAGAGGAGCAAAACCTCTACACATGGCACTGATTTCTCAGTTTTCACCATGGTACTTGCTCAAGGCGCCACCGAAGTGGTTTTCACCATTGGATGAATGGATTTCTCTCTTCTTCTTCTTCTTCTTCTTTTTTTGTATTTTTTTAGGACTTTTTCCCTTTTTTTTGTATTTTTTAAGGACTTTTTTCCCTTTTTTTAGTATTTTTTTTAGGACTTTTTTCCCCTTTTTTTTTGTATTTTTTTAGGACTTTTGAAAAGATTTCCCTCTAAAGAATTTAGGTGTAAAACTTGCGAATGTGCATACTGTTGATGGGATCACTAAGCATTTCACCTTCCGGAGTAGATAACTGGTATGCCCCAGATCCATACACAGCAGTGATAACGTATGGACCCAACCAGTTAGGCTCAAATTTACCCTTCTTTTCTCTATCGTGTTGAGTGCGAGGATTTTCATGAAGAACAAGATCCCCAACCTCAAATGTACGCGGTTTCACTTTTTGATTATAACTTTGACACATTCATTGCTGATATGCTCTAAGATGATTGAAAGCAGTTTGTCTTCGTTCATCCAACAGTTCCAACTCCTGCAAACGGGAAACTCGGTATTCTTCATCACTGATTTGATTGCGCAAAGAGACGTGCAAAGAGGGCAACTCGACCTCGATGGGCAAGATGGCTTCAGATCCATAGACAAGGGCATATGGGGTAGCACCTGTGGGAGTGCGGACACTCATGCGATAAGCCCACAGTGCAGGATTCAATTGAATATGCCAATCTCGACCAGCTTCATTGACTGTCTTTTTAAGAATTTTGAGAATGGTTTTATTAGAAGCCTCAGCTTGGCCGTTACCTTGAGGATAGTAAGGTGTGGAAAAATGATGTTGTATATGGAATTTCTCACAGAGTTCATGGACATCCTGATTTTTGAATGGACGACCATTATCTGTGATGATGGATAGAGGAATGCCATAACGACAAATGATGTAGTTCAGTATGAAGGTGGCTATTTGTTTTCCAGTGATATGAGTGAGAGGAACAACTTCAATCCATTTTGTCAAATAGTCAGTGGCAACGAGAATGAACTTATGACCATTGGAGGAAGGAGGATGGATCTTGCCCACGAGATCGAGTCCCCACTGATAAAAGGGACATGGTGTAGCAAGAGACTGCAATTCTTGTGCGGGAGCATGTATCAAGTCTGCATGTTTTTGACACTGCTTGCATTTTTTAACAAACTGATAAGCATCCTTTTCCATTGAAGGCCAATAATAACCCATATGCAAGAGTTTCTTGGCTAAGGTAGGACCGCTAGAATGTGCCCCACATATACCTTCATGTACGTCTTGTAAAGCAGTTTTGACCTCATCGTGCTCAAGACATTTAAGTAAAGTACCATCGAGACCTCGGCGGTAAAGGGTATCGGCAAAGATCACATAGCGGGAAGCTTGACGAATAAAGGTTTTATGAGATTTATTGGATAGGTTTGATGGCAAGGTGTTATCTCGAAGATAGGTATAAATATCCCCATACCATTGGGAATTAGGACCAACAATGAGACAAATCATTTCAGATTGTGGTATATTGTAAGCAGGTTCCAAAAGAGGTTCTACCAGGAACTCACAATAAGCGGCATTACTTGGCATTTCTACAAGTGAACCAATTGTTGCCATTGCATCAGTAGCTCTGTTGTTATCTCAAGGAATCTGCTCAAAATAGATTGATGTGAAATAGGCCTTGAAGTCATCCACCATTCTTTTGTAAGGAATCAATTTTTCATCTTTTGTTTTATAGTCATCATTAACATGTATGATCACTAGCTGAGAGTCACCAAGAACATGCAACTCAAGGATATTCCATTGCACAACTATACGGAGCCCAAAAAGTAATGCCTCATATTCTGCAATATTGTTGGTACATGGAAACTGTATCTTATAAGCTTTAGGTATACAATCCCCTTGTGGAGTGACAAAGAGAATTCCAGTGCCAGAACCACCTTGTGTGAAGGAGCCATCAAAATATAAAGTCCACAGATGTGTAGATTCCATGTTGAAGATTGATTCATCAGGAAACTCTATAATAAGAGGATGATCATCTATCATAGGAGCATCGGCGAGTTGATCTGTGATAGCTTGTCCTTTGATTGCTTTTCTTTCTATATACTCAATATCAAACTCACTAAGAATCATCACCCATTTAGCTAATCATCCTGTGAGTGTTGCTTTGTTCAAGAGGTACTTAAGAGGATCAATTTTTGCAATGAGCTTTGTCTGGTGTGTAAGCATGTAATGTCTCAGCTTCTGTGATGCAAAAACTACAGCAAGGCATGCTCTTTCAATAGGGCTATAATTGATCTCGTATCCCACTAGAGTACGACTGATGTAATAGATTGCACATTCCTTTCTTTTAGAGTCATGTTGTGCCAAAAGTGTCCCCAGTGTTGTGGTGGTTGTGGATATATATAGAAGTAAAGGTTTGTCATCTGTAGGAGGTACTAATACTGGTGGTGTCATCAAATATTCTTTGATTTCTTGAAAAGCTTGTTCACACTTGTCGTCCCATCTAAATGAAACATTCTTGTGTAATAGATGCTGAAAGGGTTGACATTTATCTGCAAGTTGTGCTATAAAACGACGGATAGACTGAAGTTTCCCTTGTAATGATCTCAACTGTCTGATATTCTTAGGCGGAGGCATTTCAAGTATAGCCTTTATTTTAGTAGGATCAGCTTCAATTCCTTTAGATGAGACAATATATCCAAGGAGTTTTCCAGAGGTTACCCCAAAGGCACATTTCTTTGGATTCAATCGGACCTTGTATTGTTCTAATCTTGTGAAAATTTTATCCATGATCTCTAGATGTCCTACTCTGGTGTAGGATTTTCCCAACAAATCATCCACATAGTCTTCCAAATAGTTATGCATCATGTCATGGAAGATAGTGGTCATTGCACGTTGGTAGGTAGCTCTAGCGTTCTTCAACCCAAAGGGCATGACATTACAATAGAAGGTTCCCCAAGGACAAGTGAATGTTGTCTTAATTTGATCTTCAAGAGCAATTTTAATTTGATTGTAGCTTGAGAAACCATCCATGAGGGATAACATTTTGTGCCCTGTTGTCAAATCCACTATCATGTCAATGTTTGGAAGTGGGAAGTCATCCTTAGGACAAGCTTTGTTTAAATCTCTAAAATCTGTGCAAGCTCGGATGCCCCCATCAGGCTTTGAAACTGGTACTAAATTTGAAATCCAATCAGCATAGTGAATAGGTCTAATAAATCCCACATCTAGCAACTTTTGTAATTCAGCTTTTACCAATAGAGCAATGTGTGGGTGCATTTTTCTCAACTTTTGTTTAACAGGTTTTTCCCCCGGTGGCAAAGACAAGTGATGCATTACTAGATCTGGATCAATTCCTGGCATATCTGCATAGGACCATGCAAAGTTAACTTGTCTTTCCTTGTAAAACTGCATATGCTCTATTCTCTCTTTAGGTGTTAATGATTCTGCTAAATGAATTATCTTTGGTTTTTCTTCTGTGCCCAGATTTGTTGGTACTATCTTCTCCACCAACATAGATGATTTTTCATGATATACTTCTAAGGGAAGTGTGTCAAGCCCTCCATCCTCGGGCGCCTCAGAGAGGTTTTCACCCTTGGATACGTCCTTTATTTTTACTTTTTTCGGGTCTAATAGTGCCACAAAGCAATTTTCACTAGAAGACCTATTTATATTTTCTATAATTTTATGACTAAAAGGCTTGGCACTCCCCCCAAAATAAGCTGCACTATTGAGTTCTATGATGAATCCTGCTTTATGATCCTCAAGAGGTGTGTCTTCTCGTGCTCCTAGAAAGTTTATGATTGCCTCATCATTTTAAAATACATCCAGTTGTGGTGGTCCCTTTTGATCAAAATCAATGAGTTCAGGGTGAACCAAGGGTAAAGAATCATGACTCGAGTCAATATTTTGAATGGATTCAAGGGTACAAATATTATGATCGGGTTCAAGGGTAGGGACACTATCATAATCATAAATGTCAATGAAGTCATTGATGGCACTTTCCTCATTTGTCTGTGTAGCATTAGAGGACTCCACTTCCTTACTTGAAGCACACGTGGTACTTAAGGTCTTATCTTTCTGCGCATCATATCCTAAACCAGGGACTTTTTGTGTATGAGTAGGTTGTATTGGTTCCAAGATACCCTTGTTTCTGTAAGCCGAGAGGACTTTTACCATCATATCCCATTTGTTTCATAATATCAAATCCTTTACCATATTGTTCAACAGGTATCTTTATTTCAGTCTGTTCTTTTTTTGTATCTTCATCTTTGTATAACCATTTTAGGAGATTAGCTTCTTTTGTTTCATTATAAAGGGCTCCCCATTTTTTGAAAGTAGTTGATTTACAAATCACTGTGGTATTTGCATCTGATGTGGTCTTAGTCATTTGTGGTTTGCCATAGGTGTGGGGAGATAAAGATAGCTTTCCAATGCTAAGGGCATGATTCAAGGTATATTCTCCCACTCCTTGTTCTTTTACCTGTATTTTGATCTCAGCTACATTGGATTTTGAGGAAGATGCTTTTAAGGACTCGGGATCAACATATGCTTGGGAAGGAAATGCTTCACGATTGCTTGGGATTGTGATTTCAGTTTTAGGGCTTAGATTATGGCAATACATGAAAGGGTTTGGATCTCCTCGTATTGTGATTTCAACACCATTATGGGGGAATTTAATGCACTGGTGGTATGTAGAAGGTACTGCTTGCATTGCATGAATCCAAGGTCTTCCAAGGAGGATATTATAGGTCAGTGGGAGATCAAGGACTTGACAAACCACATCCTTTACCACAGGGCCAATTCTAATTGGTAGAGTAACTGATCCTTTAGATGAGCATTCCTCTTCATCATATGCCTTTATGCTAATCTTTTTACTTGGATCAACTGCATTTTTAGAGAACCCTAATTTTGTGATCAATTCTTGAGTGCAAATATTAAGGCCTGCTCCTCCGTCTATCAAAACTCGCTTGATCTTAACATTATGGATGAGGACGTCAATGTGTAAAGCTGGATTATGTGGTTGTCGAAGGGATGAATCATCATTTTCAGTAAAAGTGAGAGTATGAGGAGAAGTGATGTGTCCCACCATAGCTTGGAATTGATCTACATGTAGGTTTGTAGGCACTATAGTAGTAGCTTGAGCGATTTATCTAAGATAGCTTTATGCTCAGGAGAGAGGCATAGCAGCTCAAGTATAGAAATTTGTGCAGGTGTTTTTCCCAAGTGCTCTATGAGGTTGTATTACGAAGTGGGTGTAGGAGGTTTTGCATTAGGACCTTTAAGGGTAACAGTGCCTTTGCAGGTAGTAACCTTGCAATTAGGTTCTTTTCCTTTTATGATGAAAGTGTTGACATGATTATCGACCTCACTGATGTTATGTATGGTATAATCATACTTAGCAGTAGTATAGTTTACACCATCACCAGATTCAAGAGCCTTTCCTTTATCTTTGTCATGCTTAGGGAAAGGGTTTTTAAACACCTTGCGATTAGAGTTACCAGAAGGAGTGTGTCCGTCAACTGCTATCTTACTATTATCATTAAGGTCTTGTATTAAATGTCAAAGTTTATTGCAGCTATTTGTCTTATGTCCTTTGTGTTTATGATAGTTGCAAAAATGATCTTCATTCCACCATGGGGGTTTGACTTGTGGATTATATTCTTTTATTTTGGGTAATGTTATAATATTGGTTTCAAGAAGTTCTTTTAATGCAGATTCAAGTGATTGTCCCAATGGTGTAAAATTTCATTTAGGGAAACTTCTCTATTTTTCTTTTCCTTTATTTAAAGATGAACCTTTGAGATTGTAAACAGGCAATGATGTTTTAGTTGTTTTTGCATCGACAACTCCGTCATTGACTACATTCTTGTTCTTAACCCAAAAAGGGGTCTTGTTGTTTGAATTCAATTTTTGATCTTTGTCATTATTAAGTTTAATAGTTCCATCATCAATGAGGGTTTGTTCAATTCGAATTCCCATGTCTATGGCTTCATCAAAGGAATCCAATCATTTGAGGCGAAGTTCCCTTCCGATTTCTTTGTTCAAATTTTGACAAAAGAGGTCAGACAATTCTTGATCAGGAATGGAATAATGCAACCATTTTGTTAAATGTCTCCATCTTTGTAAAAATGACACAAAAGATTCACCTTGTTTTTGTTTGGTGCTGAAAAGGTTTGTCATGGTCACTTTGAGGTCACAATTGAAACTATAATTGGAGACAAATCTATCAGCCAATTCTTGAAAAGATTTGATGGTCGGGGGTAATCATGAAAACCATCCCATAGCCTCTCCTCCTAGACTATGAGGAAATAATCTCATAAGGTATGTTTCATCAACTGCAAATTCCATGGTAGTGGCACAAAATTGTCTTTAGTGGTTCTTAGGATCTCCTTTTCCATTATATTTGTCATGTTTTGGTATGTCCCAATGGTTAGGAAAAGGTGGCATTGGTATGCTTGGATTGAAGGGATAAGGACATATGTCTTAAGTGGAGAACTTGTGAGTCAATATTTTATTGTTCTTGAGAGTATCCAATTCTTGTCTTAATGTTCTAAGCTCATCCAAAATAGGATCGTTAGTAGGTACAGGTTTTGATGTCTTTGCAAATCGCTTGTAACCGGGTTGGAGATAAAAGGGTCAATGATCTTTGATCCTACCATCATTATTTGTTGTGGGATTCTTAGATTCACTAGATTTAGGTTGGTCATTCATTGTGAGTAATGATTTGTCAAAATCAAGAGGCATTTTGATGCCTTCATCAGTAAGGGCCTTGAAGTATTGTTGTGGGTTATGTTTGACCACCTCTGTAAGAATTTTAGTGAACCTATTATCGTTAAGAGCTTCATTTATGGTGGATTGTGTTATTTCTTCACTATCGGTTTCACTTGTTTCACTAGTTGCAACACTAATGTGATCTTCCCCATCAAAGTCTTTTCCCCAAGGGTTGCCTTCTTCTTGAAACATTTTTTCTCTTGTTCTAGGGGTCATAGGTGGTTTGTTATGATTTTCAATCCAAAGTAATGCATGAGACCTAAGACTAGGATGCAAATGAAAAGGATATGATTCTAAGATGTGATATGAAAATGGTTAGGTATGATATGACAAGCTAAGAATGCAAAAGATAAAAGGAAACTCTAGGTCCAAAGTTGGTTATGATGTAAAGGCTTTACTTGTGTTATGATGGATAAACACAAGGACCAATAATCAAGAGAGGGTATGTAGGAGATGATGGACTCCAAAAGGATTTCCCTACTCAAGGATAATGGTATGTTTCCCTAACTCAAGGATGGTGAACCTCAAGTGATGCGGGTGATAGATAGCCAATAGTTTGATTTCAAGACCTAGGAAGAGTAGCCTAAGTGCAAGCTAAAGGTTTTATTTGATCAATGATGAATATGCAAAGGGATAAATTCTTAGAACATGCAAAGGTTAGGTGAGATGGTCTTGATATGCAAAAGGGGTTGAACATGAAAGAACTAGGTGGAATGATATATGTATGCAAGGACTATGTAATGTGACCTATGTATGCAAGACTAGGAACATGCAATAACTAGGATGAAAGGGATATGAATATGTAAGGACCATGAATATGAAAGGGCTAGGTGGAATGCAAGGATTGAAAGATAAAAACTGAAGGATGATGACCCCAAGAAATATAAGTGATAGGCTCACATGGGATTTTTGTGTTGTTGGACCTTTTGAGGTTAAGGTTGAGATGTTGCAAGTTTCTAGGTGTGATGTTTGTTTGAGGTCGATTGTTTGTGTTCATATTTGTGAATGTGGTGAATACTGTTTGAAAATCCAGAAAACACTTGACAAGCATGATTTTTTGGTGTATGCAAAGGAACATGAGACAAGCACAATCCTAATAGGCCAATAGGCCAAGGGTTTTTATACTTGATATAGCCCACTAATATACCCCGGATTGGTGCTAAACACCTTTCCTTCTCGAGAGCGGATAGCTTAGAAGTTTGGTGGCATTGGCTCCCCTCCACGGCTCATTAACGTCATTTGAGCACACCAACTTTGAATTATTGGGTAGTGACTTCCAAAGAACTACTATCTCTACTCAAGGGGATCAGTAGTGAGTGTCTTCAGGCATGATACTGTACCCTGCACTATACCAAGCAACGACTGAAGAATGGTTGACCTCTAAAACAAAAGGTGTTTAGTATAGGCATTTTGTTCGTAGGGCATGATCCATGCGATGACAGTCCCCTTTCGGATCCATCTCGTCAGAACCATATGCATGATTCTTGGGCTTTCCCAAAGAATCCACTTTTATATACCAGCTCGAAGTCCCTCGGGTTCAGGGTGCTACCGGTCTGAGTCGTCCTAGGGTGAGTACTTTTTCCCACCAGAATAGGCCCAAGTTTTAGAGTCAATAACTATTTCTCTTGCACCCAGGATCACACAAGTGCACAAGGGGAGAGGATACTTTGATTACTAAATCGGGGTGACACATAAAAATAGATGGTTCTAGTTTTTTATCACCAAGTTTTGCACAAGGTGAAAGCATACTCCCTACCATCTCAAGCACAACAAACAATGTTCATTGACCCCCTAGTTAAGCCTATGTGGAAGAAGACAATTGTTCATTTTTAATGCACCAATTGAAGTGTTTTATAATCTAAAAGACAATTGGTTTCAAAATCATGTCTTCGACAAATGTCCTACATCAAAATCTCATTAGTAGTTTCATGCCTCCTTTCTTTGAGAAGCATATGTTTTGATTTTCAATTCTTTGTCAAACGAACCTAGCAAGAGAAACCAAATTAACAAAATTAGTCACAAAACCAAAACTTAACCCAAATAAAAAATAACATAAATTTAAAGAAAATGAATCTAGCAAAAAGAAAAGGCTAATCTAAGATAAAAATCTAATTTAAAATTAAAAGTTAGAGATTAAAAACTAATCTAGATTCAAAGTTAATCCAAATTTAAAACTTATCTAAGTTAGACACTAATTAAAATCTAATCTAATTTAAAACTTAGCGCAAATTAAAAACTTAAAAAAAAGTTATTCTAATTAATCAAAATTAAAAACTATTCTAAATTAAAATTAATCTAAAACTAAAAGCCAATATTAAAAATTACTCTAGATTAGAACTAATCTAAAGTTAAAAACTAATCTAAGAATTAAAAACTAACTTAAATCTAAATCTCTAATCTAAATTCTAAATTAACTCTAAACTAAGAATCTAATTTAGAAAGTCAAAATCTAAAAAATAAAAAATAAACTAAGAATCCAAGTAAAATCTAAATTAATGATTTTTCATGATTTAAAAATCTAAGCTAAATTAAAAAGCTAAACAAAATAAAAATTAAATTTAAAAGCTACATTAAGAAAGAAAGAAAAACTGTAAAAAGCAAAATCTAATCTAAATTAAATTAGTAACTAAAATCTAAACTACATTAAAAGAAAAAATAAAAATCTAACTAAATAAGAGATTAAAAACTAAACTAAAAACTAACTTAACTTAAACGAAAACTAAATTGAACTAAGCTAAATTAAAATAAAACTAAACTCAAACAAAATCAAATTAAAAACTTAAACTATATTAATACTAAACTAAAAAAGAAAACTAAAACAAACTAAAAATGACTGTAAATTAAAATAAAAGGAGGCTCAAAGTCACATAAGAGGAAAATAGAATTGCATGTTGACAGTTAAAATTCTCCAAACTTGGAATAGAGATAGAAGATTGCAGATTGTAGCTGATAGAATATCTCAGAATAGCCATTGCCCCATGAACTGTAATGATTGCAAGACTTGCACAAAATGCAAAATGAGCACAGAAAAGATGCAATTTTTTTTTTTATTAGTATTATTATTATTTTTTTTAACACGGTTAATTAAAAAAAATCTGAGAGATGCAAGCAAAAATACGAAAGCATGGACAAGGAAAGCAAGCTGTTTGACAGAGGCATAGACAAGGTATGTGAATTGTTTGCCAATGTGCACAAGATGGTTTTCTTTTCTTCTTCTTTTTTGTAGAAAAAGATTTTAGCAACTTTCAAGCAAATGCTACTTGCAGGTATAAATCCAAAGGCAAAGAAACTTGCAAGCAAATGTTATTTAGAAAAAAAAACTCTTCTATTGGTGATAAAAGTTTGTAGGGCACAGAAAATGAGCCAAACTAATTCTATTCAAAATTTCCAAGCACATGATAAAAAAATTTCAAACTTAAAGCTTGCTTCAAAAACTTTAAAATATGTTGTGTGAAATATGCACAAAATGGCTCTATTGAAAAAAACTTAAGAAACTTTCCAAAAAAAATGCTATTGGCAGGTGCAAAGCTTGCTTTAGTAGCATCCTCCCTGTCTGTGCCAAAATGAAAGTTTTTAAAACAGCAATATCCTTTAAAACATTTAAAGCATGAATATTGATGAGCTTTTATTCAAACAAAGCTTTTAAACATGTTGGGTTCACCAATTGTAGAGCCATAAAAATGCATGGTTCTATGAAGTAAAAACCACCATTTCAGCCCATATCAATAGAGCTATTCTAATTAAAAGAAAAACCAGAAATGCAAATCTAAACTACAGAAAACAAATAATGCTTTTAAAAGAAATCAATCTCCATTGTCTCCCTATCACCAAGATCTTTGTTTATGCATTTTCTATCAGATTTTATGAGCACAAAATGCAATAAAGAGGCTATGGTGAATGAGAAATGCAATCAAGATGCAAAGATGATATGAGTATGTAAATTTGTGAGCAAAATTTGTGAGAGCCCAAAATGAGAGGGAAATCCCATTTTAAATAGGAGTTCCTTGAGGATGGTGAGGGGTTGAAGATGAAATGTGGGATAAAAGATGTGAGAGAAGGAAATGCCATTATCCCACATTGTTGGGTTAAATGTTATGCATGAGAGTGAAAGTGATAAAGGGATATTAAATTAAAATGAACCTAAATGATTAAATATGAATAAAATGATTTAAAGATGCTTTACTAAAATGCAATATTTCATGAATGATTTATGCAAATGATATGATTAATATGCAAGTTATGATAATTAGTTTATTATGAAATAATAATCAATGACTATGATAATTGATTTATTAATGGAGATGAATATGAAACAATTATGGATGATAATGATAATTGATTTAATATGGAGATGATTTTTATGACTCATTATGCAAATGGACATGAACGTTAATGCAACAGATATTGAATGAGCATGAGATGTTTCAATGATTTGATGAAATGTATGAATAGAAGAAAGTATTGAATGAATTGATTAAGTAAATAATAATATCTATTTAATCAATAGATGAATATCATTATGATTGTGAGGACAAATTTGAGTGTCTACAAGATGAACTTGTTCAAAGGATTGCTAATTTAATTTAATGTATGAGAAAGGATGCATTCCCATACACCTAACTAAACAAGGTGATTTTGATTTTGATGATTTACCCAAGTCTAGAATGATGTTTCCAAGGATCTAAAGTTTTTTGTGGGATGGAATTTGATAGATTTTTTGAATTTGGATGAAGTGTTTGATTTGATTCTAAGTGAACCTAAGAAGGACCTTGTTTGCTAGACCAATATGTTGAAGAACATGTTTTTCTCTAAGAGTAGTTCAAACCAAAAGACCAATGCTTGCATGAAAACCATATGACAAAAAGAGGCCAAGCACATGTGTGGGGTTGAATTTGAGTTAACTTTGCTTAATGAGTTCTTTTTATGACAAACACACTTCTTGCTTAGTTTTCAAACTGAATGTCTATGTCTCAATTCCTTT
>VDFB02154816.1:0-11544 GCA_007258455.2 Sequoia sempervirens | reverse complement strand
AGATGGATGCATAGAGGGCACAACATTATTAAAATCCATTAGAGTGGTAATATGAATAGTATTAATCTCAAGGAACACCTAATACATTATATAAATTAATACTACGAGGATATTTAGGGTGGAGAGGTGCATCAATACGTAATTATAAATTTAGGAAAATATCTTGTTTCGCAACATATGTATCTAAATCATAGTCTTGATCATTATTTTTCATCTTCTTTAATGTGGCTCTTTATATGGTTGTCATTAGCTAATATATCAAAAAATGATTCAATCGTCATTTTATTTGCTAGCCATATTAGAGTTAAGATGAAAACTCCATAAAACAAGATTTTAAAGGATATTAATTTAACTAGATAAAAGATCAAGGAAAACACTCTCAAACATGCAATATACCCCAATTGCTTAGACAATGCATATTTCCTAATAATGTGTGCAACTAAAAACTAATAACATGTAATGAATGGATGTAGGTGATAATAATTAAATAATCCTAATTGAACTAGGGTTGTCCCTTTTATATATTTAAGAAGTTGTAAGAGCATTGTATGAAATTGTAAGATGGGAATTACTTATGAAATGTTATATGACACATAAGAGAATAAAAAGGGGGGTTACACTAGAATATTGATTAGAATTATGAAAATAATCAAGATCAGCTTAAATAATGGGTTTGAATATGTCAAAAATGGAGTGTCGGTTATGAGGAGGAGGATTTGAATTTTTTTGACAAGATGTAAAGCATTTGCTAAATACATCCTATAAACCAAGTCAAGGAATATGGTGTTGGAATTTGTGCCAAATTTGGTGCCATTTTTAGGTCATTATTTTGGCTCATGGTTTTGGTAAACCACACTTGGTTTATGGTTTAAATTTTTCCTATTTATGAGTGCTTGAGATGGAGAAAGCATAATGATTTTGTAGGTATCATCATGCTACTAGAAATTACTCCATATTCACATGTTGATGATACTACTATAAGGGTATGCACATGAATATTTTATTGTAAATGATATTATTATCAAATAATATAATTGGTTCATGTTTTTGGTTGTGGGATTTTTCTTCCAAGAGGATTTTCCCATGCACATAATTATGTTATAAATTTATAATTTATACATTTTTCTTGTAACTAAAATTAAATCTATTTTGCATATTTATCTCTTGATAGGTTAATATGGGAAGTGTTTCCACACCTCAAATTCCTTTTAAAATACTATCCAAGTCTTAATCAATTTACATCCTCTATCTTATTGTGCAATACCTACCTACCACCAAAAATGTGTAGAGATGGACATTTTTAATGTTACAAATGATATCTTCCTAGTGAGATAGAGTCTATTGGAAAATATGTATGATTTGAGTTGTCAAATCTACTTGTCCATATTGTTAAGGGAACTATATGCATGTTGCATCTAATGGTACCAACAAATCTACCCACATTCAAATGATACAACTTGTGGTTCTATTTGAACTTCATAACTTTATATTCTTTGTTTCCATATGCTATTAAGTTATTATATATGTTTCACTTGGTCTTTCCATTTAGGAGCAAGGTAGATTTTTTATTTTATAGGCTATCCATAGCTTTGATTGCTGAAATGGGAAGGCATATTTCATTTACACATAGGACATAAAAATTTAAGCATCTAATATATATATATATATATATATATATATATATATAATTAAGAGTAAAACAAAATTATTTCAAAATTTGAATTAGAATAAATGATCATAAAGAGAGGTAAATTCAACTTGCTAATTTGAACTTAAATTTGAAGTTAAGGGGTAATTTATTATACATTTCATTCAAACAATGTAGTTTCTTTCCTCTAAATTTATTCTTCGATTCATACATTTAGTTCACCAACCATTTTTGGAGTAATGTCATAAGACTCAAAGGAAAAATATGAAGAATTTTATCCAAGTTTCCATTGTATGCACCCTAAAATTTATATCATGAACTATTTGATATAATTTCTCAAATAAATTTGTTAATGAACTATTTGATATAATGCCTCAAATAAATTGGAGGTGCCTCAGTAAAAATGTGTATGCAAAATGTGGAAGCAAATAGTGTATGTTGAAAACGCTTTTAAAACTTTAAAAAAAATGCAGTTTGAATTCAACAAATTTGAAATTTTTTGCATTTAGGGTTTCGAAATTTAACAAACATATGCATTTTGAACTCTACAAAATTCAAATTTCACATACCTGGTGCTCGATATGCAAGTCGGGTTGATGAATTTTAGAGAGACGAAGTTGAGTTTGTGTTCGCCGGAGAGATGAAGTCAGTTTGCTCGCCGTTTGCAGATCACGGTCTCGGTTCACCGCACGCACCATGGAAAGCAACTGGTAAAAAGAAAGTGAAAATGACAATAAAAAATGACAATGTTTTTATTTTTTTTCTTATTTAAGGGGGTTTGGTCGAACCCATGTTCGACCAAACCCCTTTAAATAAGATTATTTTTATTTAGGGTTTTGGGTTCAATCAAACCTATAATGAGGTTCGGTTGAACCATTGAGTTCGACCGAACCCATTGAGTTTGGGGAAAAGGAAAAAAATGAAATTTCCTTCCTCATATAATTTGTAAACCACTATTGTGGTTTGACCCTGACCCTTAATCGTAACCTAAATAGTAACCAAGTAATTGATCTTTATCCCTAGGTAACTCTTAACCCTAATTGAACCCTAATCTTAACATTGGCCCTTACCCTAATTGAACCCTAACTCTAACTATAACCCTAATTAAAACCTAATTGTCTATCCCAACCCCAATTGAACCCTAATCTTAATCATAATTGAACTAGTTAAACTCTAACCTTAATAGAACCCTAACCCCAACCATAAGTTGTAAGTGTAGTTCCCTAATTATAATCATATTTATAATGATACAACTAACCTAACAAAAATGTTAATTCTATCAAAATTTGTAATGTTCATGCTAACTCTAACCCTAATCGTAACTATAACCCCAAGCTTTATCCTAGAACCTTAATCTTAACCTTGACCATAATCCTAGTTGAATCCTAACCCTAATTGAACACTAATCCTAATCCTAATTGAAATAATTAAACCATGTAACCTAAGTGAAATCTAAGACTAACCCTATTTGAACTAGGCAACTCTATCCTAATTGAATCCTAACCTTGAATTTGAATGGGCTAATTAAATCCTAACTCTAAATAACCTTAATACAACCTTAACCCTAAGTGAACCCTAACTCTAAACCTAATTGAACATTAAACCTAACCCTAAACCTATTTGAACCTTAACCCTAACCCTAACAATAACCTTAATTAAACTTTATACCTAACCTTAATTAGATCCCTAACCCTAATTGTACCCTAACCTTGATTGTAACACTGACCCTTACCTTAATTGAACCTATTTATCCCAATCCTAACCCTAATTGAACTCTAATGTTAACCCTACATCTAATTAAACCCTTATTGAATCCTAACCCTAGTTCATCCCTAACCCTAATCCTGATCCACACCCATTTGAACCCTAACCCTAACCCTAAGTGAACATTGACCCTAATTAAAATCTTTACAATAACCCTTGCCCTAATTGAACCTTAACCCTAATTGTAATCTTAATAAAAACTTAATTGAATCTTAACCTAAATTGAACCCTAATCAAGTAATCAAACTAATTAAACCATAACCCTAAGTGAACATTAACCCTAATTGAACTCTAAGATTAATCATAATTGAACCTTAACCCTTATCAAACTCTAACCTAAATTAAACCCTAATCCTATCCCTAATTAAACTCTAATCCTAACCCTAATTCAATCCTTATTGAACCCTTACCCTAAATAAGCTCTAACCCTAAATATGAATGGGCTAATTAAATCCTAACCCTAATTGAATCTTAATATAACCCTAACCCTAGTTGAAATCTAACCCTAACCCTAATCAAACCTTAACCCTAACTCTAACCCTAATTGTACCCTAAACTTAACCCAAGTAAACCCTAACCCTAATTGAAACCTAATCATAATACTAATTATAACCCTAATTGAACCCTAATCCTAATCATAACTCTAATTAAACCCTAACACTAATTGAATATTAATTGAAAGGGTTAGGGTTCAACTATGGTTAGGGTAGGGTTAGGGTTAGGATTAGGTTAGGTTTCAATTAGGGTTAAGTATCTAGGGTTCAATTCAGGTTATTGTTATGATTATTAATGTCTTATTATAATAAGGGTTCTATAATAAAGTTTGGGATTAGGGTTTGATTAGGATCATAATTTAATTAACGTTCAATTAGTGCTAGGTTTAAGTAGAGTTTAGATTAGGATTTGCATTGAATTAGGGTTATAATTAGTGTCACAATTATGGTTCAATTGGGGATAGGGTTAGGGTTAGGGTTAGACTTAGACTTAGAAATTTAGAATCAGTGTTAGTTTTAGGGTTGGATTAGGGTTAGGGTGTAAGTTATAATTAGTGTTAGTGTTGTGGTTAGAAATAATGTTAGTGTTTAACTCTCCTTTCCCTTTATTATTAATTGTCATTTAATTTATGATTAAGTAGAATAATATATATAATTCTTGTTTTATGATTTCCACACTTTGTATGGTTGAGAGATTACAAATCATGGATACTATGTATAGTGGTCCATGATGATTGTTTGAAGCCCTTCCTCATTGTAAAATAAAATTGGTGGGTTAGGAGAGTTAGAAGATGTATAATTAGATTCAATGTTTCGCACAAAAGTATGATCATGTGGTATATCATCATGTCCTTCATTGTTATCAGTGTCATGTGGCTCTACATTGTTTGAGTAATGTGGAAATGAACTTGTGTAAGTTTCTAAATGACTATTTGGGGGCCCAATACGTGGATTTCCAATATCATTAACCCCTCCAACTTTGATTTCATTTTTCCAATGAGGTAGTGTACCTTGTGTTTAAGACCTATACAAATTAGGGTCAAATGACCTTTAATGTGATGATAGTTAAATATATTTGATCATTACATTCTTTAGGAAGTCTTTTATTGGGATTGAGTGGATGAACTAAATGAAGAGTAAGCAAATTAACTCTTAAGGTTTGAAACACATTGTCGATATATTCTTGAAGTTTAGTAAACTTTTTAAAAATAATTATAGCTTAAATAAAGGAACATGGAAATGTTTATCAACTTGATGAGCACTTTGTTTCACATCATTATGCTTGAAAATTTGCTTGAATTTTAATATTCGGAAAGGTGGAAAGAATTTTGACTTGAAGATCTATATTTGAAGACATTTTGTACTAAAATTTTCACAAATATACATAAACCCATAAAAGAAACCAAGCACTGATGTAAAAGAGGACATAATCATGATGTGCTCATTTAATCATCGGTCACATTCAAATAAATTGATAAACTATATCTTTGAAACCAATACGAACTTTCAATCAACGGTACTCTGTTTTTTTCAATTTAATCATGCGCTCCGCCACATTCGGTTTTAGTTATTCCTTTCCGGAAGTTCTCTGTTCCTCCTAGTCTTTGGCATGAGTGACAAGAGGATAATTCTATTTGACGGAACGGCATGAAGTTCAGACTCTCTTCCTAACATTTACTAAGCTGCAAGCAAGGATGCCAAAAGCCTTTATGGCGAACGCAGCTCCGAGAAAGGCTCCTCCAGTTTTCTTGTCAGCGTACTCGGACGTGAAGGGATGATCTCTGCTAATGTCAAATCTTCGCCACTGCATTGTCTTTCTGAACAGCGATGTTTTCTTGTTTTCTCATGGAAGAAACATGGGCCAAACCTTCTAGGTACAATTTTTTCCTCCATTTACAAGATTATTTGTAAAAGATTTGGGGTTTCAATTTTAGGGTGATCATGGATTGTGCAATTTTGAAACAGGGTCTCAAAGTATAAAGGTTGAAAAAATAAATATTGAAAAAAAGCACAGAGATTCTATATACTGGATGCGCCTCTGCACTGTATAGTGAGTCTGATGCATCTTTTCTTTATTTTTGTCTTTTGTATGTCTGTTTAAGCTATCGCTCTGTTTCTTTTTTTGCTTTGCAAGCTCCTCTGTGATTGGTTGTGTTTGGAGCCCCTGTATTTTGTTGACTTGTATTTGGTGTCTAATATGGCAATGGACATGTGTTGTTTGTTAAACCTTCTTTCTGTTTGTCTGTGAAACGAAATGAGTTTATTTCCCTCTTTCTGTTATGTAGATTTAAGAAGTCTTTCGTAGGTGGGTCAGGGTGGGTTGGTAAGTTGTCTAGATTGGAAGCACGTTTGGTCATGTGGCTTTTGCCAGGATTCAAATTCTAGGTTTGGTGGTTAGGATTTAAATTGGGTTTATCCAATTTGAAGTGGGGTGTTAGTTTCTTTTATAGTAAGGTAAATATATAATAATAAATTGTTTCTAAAAACGAAATACATCTGAACCATGCCTTGATGAAGACTATAGTATAAGGCTATATTATTTACAATTGATTCTTGAGCAATATTGCAAGAATACTCCAAGAACCATGAATGTGAACAAATCCATCAAACGACAACTATAAATCAATGTCTGAGCAATGAAACAATAATAAATCTATAAATCAACGTGAGCAGAATATTGAAGTTCCAGCATTTCATGTTTCAATTCTAGACCCATTGCCAGGGACAATCCATATTTTTTTGTTCATTTTTTCTTTCATGTATTTACATTGTTACAATGGATCACATAATTGACCAAAATGTGTAGATCATATTGCAAGTTTTCTGAAGTGCGAACCGCAAGGAAAACTAAAGGCAACAGAAAACAGACCAATAAAATTGATTGACGCAAGGATTGGAATTAATTTTTAAGAAGTCAAAAAAATGTCAAGACTCAAGCCCATATACCCAAGAGCCATAAAATTTTGAATACCTGGCTTGCTGCTTAAGAATGCAAAGAGCACATATGCAAGATGAGGCTTTAATGGCAAGTTTCTGAAAGTGACCTCTCCGAGGATATAAAGCCATATACACAATTCAAATGAAAATATCTCCTATAAATAGTAACTTGCACAAAAATAAACTCTTCCAATTACAAATTTAGTACATAGTGCCAGAGAAGGGCACAGGCTATCAAATGAAAATCTATACCTAAAGAAATGTAGTGTTCTATATCAAACAATCAATAGACAGTGGATTGGATTTAACACCATTAATTGTTTTATTCTTGTCAAATTGGAATATTAGGTGATCGAGAGCATCCTGGGACCGATCCCATCTATGAAAATCACCTTCAGTTTGATTAGTGTGGCTAAATCCTCAGTGGGGAGAGGATCCGTTGACTGTCTGCATAGAGACATCTTTTAGTAGGAAAGTAGATACACCTTGAGTTTGTGCAAGGAACATGCTTAAAAGAGAATCCAAGCTTCTTGCAATGAACTGGATATGCTTATCTCTAAGCTTTTTTGCTTGGGCTGATGGTGCCTGAACTCTGCAAGGGCTGCCGCACCTACACTCTCTGAACAGGGGAAAAATGTTGATTGTCTTAGAGCAAGGAAAGGAAAAAATTATACTTGTCCATAAATAAAGGCAATAGGTAAGTCAATGCCACTCACAATTACATCAAATACAAGAAACAATGACTAACATTATTGTTTTTATCCTTATAGTTGCTGATAAAAATGAAGTTCAGATCTTGGAAGCAAGAACACTCCATCTTAAACAGTGAATGCTCTTACACACTTTGCAAGAACATATAAATGCTTCTATTTGTAGGCACTGATATCAGATATTATAGGCTATTTGATAGATGTGTAAAAAACAACAGTAGCCCTTAAGGGAATGCATAAAGTCCTAACAAAGACATTAGGCGAAGAAAACACATACTTTTGCATATTACTAGGGACACCAACTTTCCTTGACCTTGTAGCAAGTCCTCAAGAGTATTAGACTGACTGGTTTTCAGCACCCTATGCCATAGCTGCTCCACCTTGTATGGGCTCATAGGACTGAACTACAGTATTCGTGTTTAATTTGGTGATGAAGATGGCATTGGGAAAACATTTGCTTTTGTATCATTTGAGTGCTGCTCCACCTTGTATGGGCTTATAGGACTGAACTCCAGTATTCGTGTTTCACTTGCTTAATTTGGTGATGAAGATGGCACTGGGAAAACATTTGGTTTTGTATCACTTGAGTGAAAAGGTTTTGGTGTGTCCCGGTTTGCAGTTGCAAAGCAGTTCTAGTTAAAGCAATAATTCGGAACCAAAAAAAATGCAAAATTCCAAAACCAGCCATGGAAAACAAATAACTGAACATTGATTAAGAATAGTCTATAAAAATGAAGAGATAGCATTAATTAAGAAATAGTCTATATCCAATAGAAGGTATTGATATCTGCTATCTCTTGTTCACCTGCAAGGCATCTTTGATTGCACTCCCTTTAGGCAGCAAGTAGCTCCTAGTGCGTTACTCCAAGATTTTCTAAAACTTCATAACCTCCTTCCTTCCGCATGAACTTGTGCTATTCAAGGAAAGCATTAAAAGTAGTAATATATCTAAATCTCGAAAAAGAAAAAAACTATAAAATTGACACAAACCTAGGGCAATTTTTTATAGATTTACTGCATTGAAAAAAATGAGTAAATAAATACTCACTAATCAAATAGTGAGATTTATGAAAAAATAAAAAGAAGAAACCACTAACCTTCCCATTACCAGTGAGCCCTAAAGTAAAAAAAGGGATATTGCTAGCCTTGCACATTATTAGCCACATTTATTATAAAATATTAAAACCCTAGGCCATCTGGTGTGTACCTTGGGATGCCATATCACTGAGTTACTGTCCGGCCCTTCGTAGTTTCCTCTTTCCAGTCTAGTCCTGTGGTTGTGGGCAATGGATTTGTTGGTTCTATGATTGTTTTGTAATTGTTGCTTTTGTGTCCACCTTTATCAAGAGTGGGTTAGGATTGCCAACAAACCAAAGTATACTTGCAAATGTTAAAATAAATGTAACTTGATAGTGCTACAAGCATAGAGGTCTGCTTCTTTCTTAACAAGAAGGTCGATCATATAACTTGAAAGAGTTAATTGAAAGTACAAATCCAAAATTAGGGGATAAATAAAAACAAAATTAAAGCAAGGAAGGACTTTTGTGTAAATTCTAAATTAGCATAAACAAATGAGAGCCATGTGACAGCAAGTCACTAGATGCAGAAGCTCTGAATATATATTTTTGTGTGTGTGGCTAAATTAGGCCTTGTGCTAGACCACAGAGTATATCGAGATGCACCAGTAGAAAATAGAGGATGGTGTGATGTGGAAAAGAACCTTGTCTCCACTTTAGAAAAACATTAAAATGCTTTGCTTGTTAAGTTATTAAAATAATGAGATTTTAAGAATGCGAAGGCTTTGTTGGCTAAAATTTTTTGCCTCAACAAAGCATGATGGACTAGATGTGGATGTTGCACTCTAGCTACATAATCTTTCCATCATTAATCCTCTTAAGATTCCATAAAGATATGTAGAGTATAGGGCCCTATGAGCAATTAATTTGAAATTATATCTGCCAGTTTCTAGATTCATGATGTACATTTCCTTTTTAACAATTGGATTACCCTTCCTCATTCAAAATCTAGATAAGGAAAGAACTCATCGATAGAAAACATCACATAATTACCCGCCCCTTCTCGACCCTGAATAATAAGTTATATCCTTTCAGAACAGGGGATGGATTCAAAGACTTTTGGTTTTGGTATTAATAGAGATTCAATTCTATCATGATCCGTTTAGAAATACATACTAACCATTAGATGATAGTTTTAGATGATGCGTTTCTGTACCAATACAGGAAGACACATATCCTAGTCATTAGAAGATAGTTTTAGGTGAGTATCAAATGCATATACATTTCTGTGCCATGGTTGCAATTCCTAATAAGTGACATACACATTAATTGAATATATTTGCTTACAGTTTCAGACCAAGGAAGTGAAAATAGATGGCATTTTCAATATATTGAAAATGGGATAGTTGATGAAAAGCATTCTTGCCATTATGAAACTGTACTGCAATACTCTCTAGACCATTTGTCAAGAGGTCCTCTAAAATAACCAACATTTTGAAATTATTTTCTATGAATCTTTGTATCAAAAACACTCAACCAAGCAAAAGAAAATTTGTCTCGTTCAGACTGCAACAAAAGATCCAGCAAGATTTGTTGACATGTACTAAAAAAACCAAGTTTTCTCAGGACTGCATGAAAATCTCCATTGGATATTCTTTCCATTCGAAAAGCAATTTTTTTTCATAAAACCCAAGCAGTGAATATCATGTGCTTTCATCTTTTGCCATAGTTAAAAGACATCCAGCTTATGGTTTTAAATACCTGATCATGTCATTGAGAGGAAGGAACAACAGTATAAATGATTGAAAGTCAAGAGGCCTGTCGTCTAACAAAATGAAACATTTTTTAAGAATACCTTCAGTTCTAGCATCAAGCCCTAAAAAATTTGCATTAAATGTCCAAAATTTGCATTCGGGTTTTTATTTCTTCATCCTTGTTCCAAATGTACCCAAATAATGAATTGTTGTTTTCTTGCCTTGTTCTTCATGGCCTCTATGTATACAAGATTTTGTATTTTTTTAGGATATTTTGTCTATTTTATTGTATTTTAGATAATTCTTACCTCTTATGTAAAATATCTAACAATTCTCCAATAGTTGTCTACTACAAATGTAGCCTGAGAAATTACAGCCATTATACGGGTCTTTGGCCCCCATGAGTCATTATTGCTTCCTCTGTTATCCTACATGCAAAAATTACAAATGACTTTCTAATACTAAATCTGAACATTTGTAGAAATGTAGTTATGCTCTATCAACTTAACCAACATTCCAAATGAAAATTGATTTGAATAGTTGGCATATTGAATTTGATAAAAACTAAGAGCTCAAATTGAGGAAGATCACAAATGTAAAAAAATTGGTAAAATCTATGGTGAAATTGAAATTTTAGTAACGTGGTTGACAATTTTAGGATATAATGGGACTGTTGTCACTCAATATTGCACTCCTACTAAGTTGTAGAAACTTAGCTTACTGGTGAAACATTGGATCTCTTCTAGGTTTGTGGGTCACCTATGGCATATGAGAACCTCCAAAGAGGGTTGGTTCCCTTGGAACTATCACCTAAACTAACTGATATGCTAAAAATAGTGTTTAGAAGGAGCTATGCATGCTATGACAACATAAACTCTAAGTTTAACTAGTTAACACAAGCTATGACCTGCAAAAATGCATACTTTCTGCTCAAAGGAAAGGAAAATAGGACAAAAATCAAGGGGAAAACTATCACCACAAGATAACTTATCAACTATCAAGAAGATTTGCACAATAAAAAGCAAAATGAGAAGGTAAAATAGCTTGTTTTATTGATCAAAAGTGTTACATACAACTGTGTATAAGCTTGAAAACTTAGTTATAATTTGCTGTCCCAGCATGAAAAAACTTGAAAAGATTACAATACATTGCTGAGAGAGAAAAGAACTAGTGAAAAATTTGCCTAAGGCTTACCTTTATGTTGTTCAACAGTTTACAAGA
>VDFB02154815.1:0-14751 GCA_007258455.2 Sequoia sempervirens | reverse complement strand
CCTACCCATTAATGTTCATTGGTTGTTTTTGTACCCTAACCTCACAAATCTAATGGAAGTTGATGCCATAGCCATGTTGAAATTAATGCAGGTGACCAAATCATTGCAAATATCGAACTTTTGCAGCATTTCAAGTGGTAATGATGGAAATGGCTCAGTGTCACCATTAATGTTCAATGACGACTTTTCCAACCACCCGATGTGATTGGGTTGAGCACCATGATGAGTTTTTTGTGTTACCGATATACATTCAAAGAAGATAAGTAGAAGGGACTTATCAAGCTAATGCGGCTGTTAGAGTTTTCAAAACCTGAATACCCTCACGTTGTGTCCAAAATGATTCGTAGTGGATTTTTTCTGGCCCATTTTTGCTCTACACACTCAAACCTCCTACCCATTACTGCTTTGGGTGATGGTGATTGAAATGATGAGTATTTTCTTTCTATTTGAGTAAAGACGATGGCGATGGTCTGAATGACACTTGCTTTATGATGCTGATATGCCTCCTCTGTAAAACATCTCATGCTAGGGATCTATATGTATGCATGTTTTCTTGTTTGTAAATGTTGGTTAATTAGGATTTTCATTTTATCTAGTGCAGAACAGCCTAGGGTTTCAATTTTTCATAGCGTGTTTGCCATTAAAGTTGGTCTCTAAGTTGCAGAGAGGTAGCTACTGTAGCATGTACTTATAGTTGTTTCCATGGATCACCGTTAGTATTTTAGAGGGTTTTTAGGGTTTGAGGTGTGATATGCCCTCTCCTTGTAAGCTTTCTTTCACCACATTTGCTGGTGCAGCTGTAATGACTATTCGAAAAGTGTTGCAGCATTTTAATCTATTGCATTTTGTCATATGTGATAATCATTTATCTACTATGGATGAATATTAATGAATTCAGAGAAGGATTATTAAGTAGAACTGTTTATTTTGCATGATACCTTTGCTATTCCTTACTGATTCTTGCTTGTAATGGTTGGACACAACTTTATTATTTAATAAAGCATCAGTCAATGAAGACCTTGACCTTCCACATTCATGAAAACATAAAAACTTTTCACTAGTTCTTATGAAAATAGAAGTAGGAAGTCTACATGCTGTCCACGATTCAGTAATATAACTATGAATTGATATTAAGTGAAATTGAACTGTCAAATGTTTAGAGAATCATGCCCAGCATGTGTATGTCTTGATGCATGTAAAATCTATTGAAAGAAATCAAAATTTATTGACTATAAAATTGCTGTCATTTGAAAATACATCATGCAGGGTATAGAATCAGCTACAAAAGGTCTGTTGCAACTGGTGCTGTCTTGAGTTAGTGATAAATTTTAGGGGTCAAGAACACAATTGGGTATAGTTGTTGTGTGATGCACTGATAAGTCATTCTTAACTGATATATTAACCCATTTAGGTGACCTATAGGAACACCCTCTTAGGTTTAAGCTGAGCCCAAAGGCAAGAGAGTTTACCCACTCTTGTAGTTAGCTTTTAACTATTCTAAGATTGTAGATGAGCCTCTCTTTATCTTCCTAAAGACAAACTCCTGGCCTTGTAGGTGGAGAAAAGCTCTAGGATCTGGAACCTGCTGTTTTAGGACCTAACAAAACCAAAACAATCAATGACCCCTAGAACACTGAAAATATCAAATACAATTTTTTTTTACTATAAGGGTAATGATCAATTACAAACTAGATGATCCCAGCTACTTGCATAAGGTAATCATTGTGAAAAGAAAAATGATAATAGCAATTCTGAAATCCAACTCTGATAGTGTATATAGAAAAACTAGTTGATAGATCCTTCCAAAAATATTTTTGGTAGCAAAGAATCATAGTTCAAAAACTTAGAATCAACAAAAACTTCGCAAGCCTAAATTTCATTCAGACTAAAGGCTTGGCAAAATTTCCAAACATTAAAAAAACACATATTTGTAAAATAATTTTAAAAAACATGCATACATTGAAACTTAGAGAACTAATGAGTAGTTTGTCCTTCATTTATGGATAAAAATGGAGTTGAGTGTTCATCATAGTGTCATGTTGTTATAAATTACAAATTTGTATAAATATTTTACAAGTTTCTTCTTTGACTAAATCTTTTAAGTTGTTATGTGGATGCCCTTGAATTGGATGGTGATGATTCCTATTGAGGAATAATGCCATCCTTAGGCATATCGGGATCATTCATGGAAGCCCCTATTGATGCTTTGCCTTTTGCTTGTGCTACTATATCTGCTGCCCATTTTGTTGCTTCCTTAAATCAGTGGGATTTTCTTAGCTAAAGTCATGGGTTCTCGGTGATCCTGAATCCAAGTTGGATATGGATCATCGTCATTCAAATCAATCTCTTTGTGTGTTCCACTCCACTTTTTCTATAATGTCCCCTCTCAAGACTAGTCCTTTTTTAGAGGCCCGTGTAGGTTAGTCGAGGCAGAATTAGGGGTTTCATATTTTCTAGGAGGTATCTTTTTGTATTTTCGTGGGATACATGCGTGAGAGTTTGCCAAGATGTCTCTTGGTCTTTTGCTTTTAGTGTTGATGTTCATAGCAACGTCAGGTGTATCCTTCCAGCCGATCTTCTTACATGATGATAAATTAAATAATAGCCAATGGCTATTTAATTTATAGAGATTCCAATTTGATGAAGAGGCACGATTTATGTTAACTATATTTAATTATTGAAGAGGCACGAATTAATGAAGATATGTAATTTTTTATGAGGCTGACCTCATGCTCCTTGGACGCGATTTACAAGGAGACATACTTCTTCATTGGGACGCGATTTAATGAAGGGTCTCATTCTTCTATGTAGGCTGACTTGTTTTGAAGGGTCATGTCCTCCTCTCCACTTAGTATATATATTCGATGGCACTTCATTGTTTGTCATCAAGTTTCATTCATATCATATTCATTCATAGAGGAGAAGATTGGCGTAATTCCAGAGAAGAGCATTGTTATTCATTAAGGCTGGGTGCCTCTAATCGAATTACATCCGATTGTATCTCGTGTTTTGCACCGGGCCAGGTGCTTCAAATTACCTTCATATCTACTTTGTAAAGGGAGACAATTTGTGTTGGATATTCAACATATAAGTGATATATTGTTGTTGGATTTTTCTCCCTAAGAGGAGTGGGTTTTCCAGGGTATCTGCTGTGTTATTGTGTCTGATTTTGAATTACCTCTGTGCTCTAATCTGATCATAAAACTAACACATTTAGAGAGTTTCAAGGGGTGTCACATGCATTTTAATCGCTGACCATTTGTCATGTCCTTCTCGCTGACATCTCCTCGAGGACAGATTGGCCTTATCACACCCACCCCTCAGAGGGGTCGATAGATCGGATAGAGGGTCACTGAGCTTGGGGCCTCGCCTTCGGGCCGGCCGGGTTTACCGGCCAGTCTTCGCTCTCGCCTCGACGGAGACGCTTTGCACTGTTATTTTTAGCAGCCCGTGTAAGCAGGGGACCACTGGCTATTTTTAGCAAGCATGGATGTGGCTGCATCGTGAATCACTTCAGAGTTCACAAGATCGACGGATCACCATCTAAGTTAGAACGGTAGTATATAATAGTTGATCGTATTGATTAAATATTAATTAATTAACGTTTATAATATAAAGTTATAATTTAATATTATAACTTAAGTGTTTTTCCTTGAGGGGTGCGCCATCATGAAAAGGGGGCCAGTTTGACATTTGATTAATATTTAAATATTCAGTGGAGAACTATGGAGAATTGAAAATATTAAAATATGAATATTTCATTAAAACCCTATTTTCAAGCAAATCGCACTTTTGAGCTTATTTGAGGATTTTGCATTGGAAAGTGAGCCATTATGAGATTATTGAGTTTGAAACTGATCAATTTTGGTCTGAGCCTGAGACTTTAGGGTTTCGCGTTCGATTCCTTGGAGAACGAGCCATCTCCAGCGGAAAGCAATTCAGAGAGTGTGCAATACCACTTGATTTATTGCCTACAGAGGTTTTCTTATTCAGAGAAAACTACAGAACTTACAGAGAAATTAACATCTTCAGAGGTTTATTCAGTTGTTTGCAGTCAGAGCTTTTCAATCATTGAGGCGTCCATTCTCCAGAGATTCAGAGGGTGAAGAAGGCGGCTAAGTTTATTCATTTATTATTCTTGCTGAAGCTGTACTGTACCTGGCCGTACCTTTGTCAGGGCCGTACCATCTTGCTGGAGCCGTCCATTGTTCAGAAGGTGAAACGCCTTTCTCTTGGGTTTCTTAACACCTCCAGTATTGGCGCATATTCTTTGAGCAACCCTGGGAATCATCAAACAGCAGGGAAAAGGACTCATTAATTGCAGCCGTACATTTCTGTACCTCAGCAGCCGCAAAAACCAGGTTTTTGAAAATATTGAAAATTCATTGATTTGTTCATTGCATGTATTCTGGGTAATTTTGTAATCATTAGAAAAGATCAATAGAGATACTGGCGTCCATATTTCTTCATTTCCAGAGCTTTATAAATTTTATTGAATTTATTTCATTTATTATCAAATTGCATTCTCTTCATTATTGCATCAAAAACACAAAAATTGCAAAACCTAAAAACTTAAAAACTCAAACTACAATGATTCAAGTATTAGGGGGAAATCAGGTTTCTACAATTCATTTTAATTTACTATTTTTTAGTAAGTTACTTCATTAACCAATTGAATGTGTTCAAATGGTGTTTGGGTCACTATTTTGCTAGCATGCTAGTTTTAGTAAGTGTTATTTTTTGGCGCTAGCTCAACACTCAGTTACTATTTCTAGCAGTGCAGTCTTGGCAAAGGCTTCTCCAGCTTTCTTGGAGTCAGAAAAGGAAAGTTGAAAACTTAAGTTATATTATTTGATATTTCTAATGTGCTTTTTGGTCCCCACGCCTAGGCTCATCGACTTAAGTTGTTTTTATGTTGTGGTCTCTCTTTTGGACGTCCAAGTTGGATAAATTATTGCTTTTTATAAAGTCGAAATTGCTAGGTCATGTTGGTTGCCCAAGGTCTTGGTCAAAGATGGACTTAAAAGATTATTATATTTCTCCTCATGAGGGCGTCCCTTTTTGGAGGGAATTGGAGATTTGAATTTCTGGGGATTGAAGCTTATAAATAGAACCCCTCTCCCTCTCATTTGGTATCCATTTTTCTATCATAACAAAGTGTTGCCGAAATTGGTTCAGACTCTCACTTTGAGGTTGAGACGCCTCCTAGTTCTTCTTTAGTTTCGAGTTTGAGAGACAACTCTGAGCTGATCAGTGATTGCTTCTTCTCTTAGAGGTTGTAGATTGAGCTTCATTGGTGATGGCTTCTTTTGTGTTTTCACTTTGGTGTGGCTTTGATTTTTTCTAGTGACTTTTTGGGTGTGTTCATTTGCTGTTTGGAGTTTTTGGAGTGTTATTTCAGTCCATTGCATACCCATGTTCATGCTTGTATTGTTCTAGAGACTTGACAAAATTTTGTGGGTATTGGGTCATTGTGTTGCTTGCTTTTGAGCGCCCCTTTGCCTGGAATCTTGGAATTTTTTACGGAGTATTTGATTTTTGATTCTGGTACCCTCCTCAAGGGGTTGTACGTCGTCGTCTTGGGTGCATTGGGAAACGTGCCAGCCATTTGTAGACCATTTTGTGGTGGCTTGCTATTGGGAGTTGGCATTTAGCTTCTTTGCTTCATTTGTCACTAATTTGAGGTCATTCAGAGTTGTGGTTGAGGAGTTAGAAGCATTTGAGGTTGCTGGTTGGAGTTCATGCACGCTGTATTTCCATATCAGACTGCTGCTCCTTCATATCAGACCTGGTAATTTCAGTATTTCATCATAATATTTTGATGCCTAGTCATTGTAATATCATTGAGATGGTTTCCTAACGCTTGGGCTTCATTTTGGTTTGGTTCTCTCATATTGTACTGAATCTAACGCCATATTGTAACACTGATTTAGTAGTACTAATCATCTTTCTCTTTCAGTATTTTGTATTGCACTCCCACTGAATAAGTGGTTGAGTTTTTTTTTACTTTCTATTGGCCACCGAAAAGTGGAAGTGGCTGGCTATGCCGCCAAGTGCTTTGCTTTCATTTACTTTCTAGCAGCTTGCTGAAAAGTGGAAGAGGCTGGCTTGGCGCCTAGTATTTACATTTTCTCTATTGGCTGACTTGCCGCCAATAACTCTTGTACTTCTAGCATTTTCAATATTGTAATTAGATCTGCTTACATTGTATGCTCTCACCTTGCCCACTCTGGGATTTGGGTTATCAAAAAGTGAAGGGTTACTTCTAGTTTGCTTATGCTAATGCTAATGGGTGAAGTTTATGTGAAAAATTTTGGGAAAACTAAGGGGGATATTTCAGTGATATCAGAGCTGGTCATCCTATCAGCCTGTGTTTTTTAGTGCCTTTAGTTGATTGAAAATCTCTATGAGTGATAGAGAAGTCATATACTACAACAAAAAGTTGAAGAGACAACAGTTTCAAACTTCGTTAGTTCCTGTTGAGGAAATTTTTTTAGAGGTTCTCAAAAATTGAGATATAGCAATTGAGAATATGGTAGATAAAGAGAAGGGACCAGCCCATGAGGAAAATACAGATGCTAGAATTGAGAGGAAGTTTGACATCATGTTGGACATGATCCTTAGTTGCTCACCAAGATGAATCAAAATGTAAATCTTGTGCACAAGGACCAAGATGAACCAAAATGTAAATCCTGTGCACAAGAACCAAGATGCTGAAACTAGTGCCTCTAATGTGAATGCAAATGGGAGGCTTATTGTCCAACATGTTTCGGTGACGAGACTAAAAGGGAGGAACCACTTGTTGAACCTGAAGTACCAATGCCGGATGAAGTGAGAAACAGTTACATGGAGTATGCTTCCCTTCTTGCAGAGATCCGTGAGATTCTATCCTTGGATCAATACATGAACCAAAAGAAGAGAGGAGGTGGAAGAGTTGAGAATTGTGCCCCTATGCCACCAAGGGATTTCTAGCAAGCTCTTGGGAAGGTTACTTTGGCCCATTTCGATGGAAATAACAAGTGTTCGACAAGGTCATGGAGGTATTTGATGATGGATCAGGAATCTGATATATCATAACAGCAACTGGATTTTCAGGAAAGTGGATGAAGAAAGGGCCCCAAAGAGGCGAATATGGACTAAGTGGGAAGTGGGGGCATTTGCCCAAATTTCTAGTTTCTAGAAAAATGTGTCCTTCGTGAGTCCATGAGTGCTTGGAAGGTACAATCATTACTCTAATTGATACTAGAGCAACAAATAATTTCATTGACGAAGGGATAGTTGCAAAGAGAAGCCTCAAGACTAAAGAGTTTCAAGGTTTCAATGTAATGGTGGCCAATGGCTTTACTATCTCTTGCAATCGTAAGATCTCCAATATGTCTATGCAATTGGGTAACTATGAAGTCAAAGATGACTTCTTTGTTGTAAGCATTGGAGGTACTAATGCAATGCTTGGCATTCAATGGCTGCAATCTCTTGGACAGATCGTGTTGAATCTACAAACCATGGAATTGAAATTCACATTAGATGGGAAGAAGGTGGTATTGAGAGGGATGTCAAATGGAGGCCCTCGTATTGTGTCTTTCAAGAGGATGGAAAGGCTGATTCGTCATGACCACGTAGAGTGGGCAGCAGAGTGTTTGATTGTGCCTTCCAATCCAACAGATGATAAGAGACACGACCATCCTGATGTTCAGTCTTTGATCACAAAACAGAGTAAGGTGTTTGGCAGTATACCTCTTGGGAGACCTCCTGAAAGAGGGCTTGAGCATGTTATTGAGCTCGAAGAAGGAGCCAAACCAATCATAACAACTCCATACCAGTACCCAAAGAGGCTGAAGGATGAAATAGAAAAGGCCATCAAAGAACTCTTGGACATGGGCCACATTCGCCCAAGCAAGAGTCCCTTTGCTTTTGCACTGGTTTGGTTAAGAAGAAGGATGGTACTATACACATGTGCATAGATTATTTGGCCTTGAATTAGAAGACAATCAAAAACCGGTATCCCATTCCTAGGATTGATGAGCTCATAGATGAGCTACACGAAGCTGTCTACTTCTCCAAGATAGATCTCAAATCATGCTCCCATCAAATCGGGATGAGAGAAGTAGATATTGAGAAGACTGCCTTTAGATGTCACTTTGGGCATTTTGAGTTTCTAGTCATGCGCTTTGCTGACCAAAGGCACTCCGCAACCTCCAATCCTATATACCATGAGCATTTCGTGGCGAAGTTGAGGAAGTTTGTGCTTATCTTCTTTGATGACATCCTCATCTACAATAAGTCGTGGGAAGAGCATCTCAAGCACTTGGAGGAAGAGCTTAGCATCTTGGAGTCAGAGTGTTTGTTTGCTAAGGAGTCAAAATGTGAATTTGGCATGACCGAGCTTCTTTATCTTGGGCATGTGATCAGCTCTAAGGGAGTTAGTGTTGATTGAAATATTCCTTTAATTTTTCCCCAAAAATTAGACACAAATCAGTAACCAAACACCGATTAGCGTTAGCTCCAAATGCAAATCAGCATGTAAAGTAACTCTAACCAAGAATGTTCACCAAGATCCCAATGTGGGCGAGGTGATAACATATGGTCAGAGGATCATTAGGAATAAACTGAACTGAAATTACAATTCATCTGCTGATGCAGGCATCCACAAGCAGTGGGAATACTCCACTTATTTAGTGGGTGAGATTATTACATTATTAAGGCGGCAAGCCAGCCATTAAATCCACTCTTCCACTTATTAACGTGGGGGGAATACTGTCCACACAACCACTTATAACGTGGGGGGAAATTACAAACAAGATATATGTTTATTCTAAAACTCAACCACTCAATTGTGGGAGTGTAAAACAGATATAAAATTGCAGCAAGTAAAGGAAGAGCTGTTAGTACTACTAACTAGCTTTACAAAGAATAAGAACAGCTGCAAATAGAATAGATAATCTTCCAAGAACATTAAACAGTTAGAGTATCACTTCATCTAACATTTACAATGATATAAGATGAAGAATTGAAGCTCAAACCAGCATTATATCAAAAACTAACAAGTCTGATATAAAAATCTGCAATCTGGAAATGTCTATCAGCAAACAACAAACTCATAAAAATGATCACAACTCCTTCTAAATACCTCCGAATAAGTTGGAATGTTTTGCAAAGACCTTCTAGGAGGATGGTGCCCAAACTCAAACTACAAAACTGCATCAAAATTCAAGATATTATTCTTGCACGAATCCCAAAGCACTCATGAGATGGTATGGCCCTGTAGAGGGGCGATTTCTCTTGGAAAAATCAGAAACTTGGAATTAAAATCTGAAAACCTCCAAATATGGTCGCCATTATCATAGAAATGCAATGATCAAATACCCATAACCAAAATAAATTCATACCAAAAGCTGTATGCAAAAACCACCTTCAACTATGACTGTATCAGCAACTTCAAAACTGGAAATTTCATCAAAATCTTCAACTATTGAGCTCAATCTGCTAGTCTGATTTGAGAAGCAGCAAATGACCAACTAGGTGTTGTATTTCAAACACGAAATTGGATTGGAACTAGGAGGTAAGCATCCCTCGAAGTATTAAACAAGTTGTCATTTCGACAGCATATCATTAACATAAAAATATTGGATAATCAACTCTTCAAACAGCAGCAATATATAAGCTTTAGTTGGCAAATGAAGCAACAAGAACTCTTCAAATTCCAAGAAGTTGAATCACTTCAACTTCCAAAAGGGACGCCACCTTTTTGCCTTTTACTTTTTGAAATAATAAAATATCATTCAACTTCCCTTTTAGGCATCCATTTCATATTGCAACAATAAAGCATTTATTAAATAATTAAATGCTCAATTTGACCCCTTTTATGTCCCTCTTCTTTTTAAAACAACTTCTGGAAGTCAAGCTTCCAGGCGGTACAATCAAGACATGAAAAATTGACTAAGTCCTAAACTCACCCAATGAGATAAATCCAAATACAATGCCCAAGCCGCGAATCGATGAATTGCTAAAATAGCAAACCGGACAAATGCCGATCAACCAAGTTGATGATGATGCTTCTGCCAAAAATGAACTTACTAAAAATAGTAAATGCCAAAAATAGTAAGTTAACTTCAAAATCATCAGAAAGCCAAACTGAACACTGAACTGCAAAGGATTGAATTGCTGTTAGATAGATACTGCCAAAAGATAGACTTGCTAAAAATAGCAAACTACTATAAATAGTAAGTCTGCACAACATCCTCTGAATGCCAACTGAGCAGTATCTGAAAGAGGAAACCCTAGTTTTATACTTCAGCTTAGCCTACGGATTTCCGAAAATAGGCTAAATCCAAAAGAAGAGTGTATAGCCAAAATGGGGACATTACAGTCCGCCCTTCCCAAAATTGCTTGTCCTCAAGCAATGCCACAACACTCCAAACTGAGCCCACCAAACATATAGGATCCCGGGGTCCCATGTCCATCTCTGAAAAACCCCACCATGTT
This sequence comes from Sequoia sempervirens, assembly GCA_007258455.2. NCBI lineage: Eukaryota > Viridiplantae > Streptophyta > Pinopsida > Cupressales > Cupressaceae > Sequoia > Sequoia sempervirens. The sequence goes on along the minus strand of VDFB02154815.1, from coordinate 4,269 downwards.
GATGCTGCTCTACTCTAATCATACAAATGAAATCATTGCACCATAACTGCACTAACCATCCCTGCAACCTCAAAGTGATAACATGCCTGAAATTCAAGTCGAACAACATGGAAGGAATTGAATCAAAATCTAGCAACGTCTCATGCTCAATAAACTCTGAGGAATTACCATTTGTAATGTCAATGTCAATCATCATTCTGAGAACAATGAAGAATAATTTAAGCAACTCAAAAATATTCTCATCAACATAACTCCTCAAAGTAACAAACCAAGTCACAACAACAAGTGTGTGTCCATCATAGCTAATTGCAAAGGAAAAAACAATTCTTTGCAAAGTCATAGCAGCTGCATCCTCAAAACTCCACAAGGATGTATAATACCCCCTTTGAATAATGCTGACATATTCAAAAAAATTTCTAAAAATTTCCACCAATCTCTCCCCCATAGTCTCAAAAAATTCAACCAAATCAAGCAAAGGTTCGCTGCCCCTAACACTAGTGCTAGAGATTGAACAAAGATGATCACTGAAAAATAATTTGAACACCATCCAAAACTGATCCAAATCACTATGAAACATCATTTCCCACCTTTGGGACCAAAAACCATCATTGATAAGAGATTGTGAAGAAAAAAAATAAGTATACCAGCTGCCCATGACATCTGAAGTAAACCAATTAAAGTCTGATTTTAGGAAAATCAGCATACAAAGAGTAGAACAACTATTCTGACACTGGAAATCAGCGTCCATAATATCACAACTGTTCCTGCCCAAGGCTGGAAACATCCCCTCAAGAGACTCCAACCCATCATTAAGCCATCTTTTGTTCGAAGTATCTTTCCAATCCACCAATAGATGAACCAAAGGAATCATCAAATGATTGGTAAAGATGGGGGCAGCATCAAAGATTCTGAGAATTGAATCCTTATCTCTCCAAAGATCCTTTTTTCTACTTGCAACAATCTCCATCAAGCCATGTTGAGAATTCCAAGCATGAATTCCCAACCGCAAATAATCTCCAACACATTGGGAAGAATTCCCAACATATCTCCAAGAGCCATAGTGAAAGTCTCGAGCACACAAACCCATGTAATCAGTTGCAACCATCAATGCAAAGTTTGAACCTTTCATGACCAGCATTTTAGAATAATCACTCATCAACAATGCACAATCTAGAAACCAAAGGGGCAAGTCTGAAAGTTCTCCCACAATTTGATGCATATTTCCGAGACCTGACCAAATCAACCATCTTAAGATAGGCGGTACTCTTCCCTTGGTCAATGCTGAGTGAAGACCAGCAAGTTCAAGTTTGGACATCATTAAATGCTCATTTAATAACCATCCCAAGAGAGTGTTACCTGACATATAGCTTGGATCCACCAACATTATCTTATACTTAACCATGAAATCATGCATGTCAAAAACATAAAACCTCTTATCAATGTCATCCATGTAGAAATTGTCAATCACCTTATGATTTAACAAATTATGTGAAGATGGTGGATTATTGTACACAATCATAGAAAATATATTTCCTTCATCCCTTTCGTTGGTGTTTTCATAGAATTCATGCACATCTTCTGCAACTTGAGGATACCCATCATTAGTTGTTGATCCGTAGAATGTACCGTGATGAATATCACACACATTACCAATCATCACATCAAGCTCATGGCTACAAGCTACCCCTTCTTGAGGCAAGTTCTCTTCCCAACTCAAGAGTTCACACTCTTGATTTACCTTCCAATTACCATCATCTTCATGAATCTCCTTAAAATTAAGCAAGGTTTCATCATTATGGAGTTCATTAATACCTTCAACTATTTGCTTGATCTCCATAATCCTTGTATTAGCTTCTTGTCCTTCAAGTGTGGCTGCAATAAGAGTTTGATTTTCTCCCTTGCATAAAGAGTGATGAGCTAAGGAAAGATCAAGACAAAGCCTATCAACCTCATTCTCCTTCTCTTGATAGGCATCATAGCTTTCCTCTGCAAACTTAATAGCATGATCCCTATTTGAGAGCAAGTGCAAATAATCTGACTTTATGGATTCAAATGCTTCTTTGATGGTTCGCACCTTAGAAAGAGTGTCTCCACCCTTAACTCCATTCTGTCTCTCTTCAAATTGCAGCTCCCAGTAAAGTTCTTCAATACAATTGTGTGTGCTATCAAATCTTGATAACTCCTTAACAATTTTCTCTTTTGTAACCAATAAGTTATCCTTCAAAACTTGCAGCTCTTTAGGCCCATGTTCATAATCAGCAAAGAAGCTTTGCTCATCAAACATCATCTTTTCTGATTTATTTTCTTTGACTTGATTCTCAAAATCAGCCTCCTTTCTAATCTTATCATTGCATAACTCCTGAATCGAAGGCTTGTCGACAACTTCTTCAAACAAATTAGTACCTCTATCTTGACCTTTCAAGTTCTCATACTCTTCTTGTGCGTAATTCTGAAAGGCATCCAAACCATTTGCTGATTTTAAAACATTCTTCTCTTCAACATAAGAAATCACGTTCTCATTAGCCATTGTTGCAACTTCTCCTCCAAAGATCACTTCATTACTTGCATTGCAAACTGATTTTTGAACTTCATCAGGATCAAAGGGGAATTTATCCCACTCCTGTTCTTTATCATACCTTGGTGACATTGCACCCGGATCCCAAATGTGAAAGGTTTGATTGTAATGATCAATAGGAAAGAGATCATCATGCTCCTCTTGAACTATTGACTCTTTGAATGAGTCACTCCTCAACCCACTTGAACTGAAATCTTCATCTATAACTTTCCCCACAGATGTAGTTTGATAATCAAACCCACTACCACTCAAGTCACTAGCATTATATCGGATTAAAGAATCATCAAAGCTGGTTGCTTTGAATATTTTGTCATTCTTTTCTTCAATGAAATTATCTTGAGTAGATGTGTTGCTGATTTTATCATTAGTGCCCACATACATACCAAACAAGTCTTCTTGGACACTTGTCAATAATTCTTCATATGGAATTGGCTCAGCATAAAGTAGAGAATTATCCGTCACTAAATCTTCAACAAGAGGAGATAAAAACACATCGGAATCACCATCAACAACCTCACTTTCGTAATGGTCATAGGCTGGTTCAAAGACACCATTAGTATTTGCTTCATCTTGCTCTTCTTCAACGTACTTATCCCACACAACTGTTCCCCCAGCATCTTTTGAGAAGCCATTTGTCTCGAGATCTTCATTGCTTGAATCCTTATTAGGACTCAAGACTGCTGTAATGATCTTCTTACCATAATAATCTTCATTATTTCCCATCCCATGCAAGTCTAGGGATGTATTTTGGGACTCTAACTTAATCTCCTCATTTGCCCAGGTATCTTCATCAAGCCCACTTTCATTTTGAACCAAAATGTGCACCTTGCTTGTGTCTTCTTCAACACTAATTGACTGATTTTTCTCTTCAATTTGCTTACTTGTGGGCTGCAAACCACAAACAGATCCTTTTGCTTCTTCCTTCCTTGATTCTTCAACCATGGCAAGTTCTGCTTCTCTTTTAATTTTTTCCTTGATGTAGTTGACCACACCCACTTTTTCAGGATACCTAATCAACACACAATTCAAGTAGCAATCAAAAGAAACATCATTCTTGAACTCATCTGACATACTCTGATATTCTGCACGGAATATGGAAGCATCATGTTCACATTCCCTCATGAACTGTTCGACAAATCTGTTGATGTCCATTGTGGCAACACTAATTTTTTGTTCTTCCCAATAGGATGGCAGGAACTTCTGCTCCGATACCACTGAAATATTCCCCTTAACTTTTTTCCCCAAAATTTAACACACAAATCAACAACCAATCACTGATTAGCGTTAGCTCCAAATACAAATCAGCATAGAAAGTAACTCTAACCAAGAATGTTCACCAAGATCCCAATGTGGGCGAGGTGATAGCATATGGTCAGAGGATCATTAGAAATAAACTGAACTGAAATTACAATTCATCTGCTGATGCAGGCATCCACAAGCAGTGGGAATACTCCACTTATTTAGTGGGTGAGATTATTACATTATTAAGGCGGCAAGCCAGCCATTAAATCCACTCTTCCACTTATTAACGTGGGGGGAATACTGTCCACACAACCACTTATAACGTGGGGGGAAATTACAAACAAGATATATGTTTATTCTAAAACTCAACCACTCAATTGTGGGAGTATAAAACAGATATAAAATTGCAGCAAGTAAAGGAAGAGCTGTTAGTACTACTAACTAGCTTTACA
>VDFB02154814.1:0-12246 GCA_007258455.2 Sequoia sempervirens | reverse complement strand
ATTGTATCTTTCTTTAATGATCATGGTGCAGATCATGTTGGTTGGATCTAACATGTTTTAGGATTTTTGCATAAAAAAATTTGCAAGAAGGTTTGATCTAGTAAAGGCATCTATGATGGAAAATGACAAAGTGTTTACACAAGTGATTCTGTGTACAAGGGATTTGGTAATTGGGTCCATAGTGGTTCATTATTGAATATTTTTCCTTGTTGTTCCAGTATAATAATTTTGGTTGATAGAAGCATTTGATTCTAGAATTTCATCTTGTTTTGGCTCTTGGTGTGAAAGTTATAAGTAACAAAAGTTTGGATTGATAGTTATCGGTTTTTTCTAGTTTTGTGTATATGAGTTGGAGAGTTCACACTTCTCTGTGGATTGGATTTTGACTTTGCATATTTAAGGATATTTTGATAGATGTCATATGAATGTGAAACCTAGTTGGCATGATTTTTTGAGCTATGTGTGTCCTAACATGAATATACAGTTGGAGAATTTTTGTGTTACGTCTCCTACATTGCCGACCTAATAAGTTTGAAGGTATGTGAAGCTTATTTAAGTATTGCAAAGTTATGTGAGAGCTATTATAGGCCCATTTCATCCTATTTTAATTTTTTTTAAGATTTGATTCTTGGAGTGCAGCGTGTGTGGATAGATCTTGAGCTGACAAGTTATATTTTGAAAAATGTCATATGAGTGTGACATCTAGTGGGCATGATTTTTTGAGCTACGTGTGTCCTAATATGAGTATATAGATTGAGAAATTTTGTATTAGATCTCCTACAGTGCCGACCTAATAAGTTTGAAGGTATGTGAAGCTTATTTAAGCATTTCAAAGTCATGTGGGAGCTATTATAGGTCCATTTCAACCTATTTAAATTTTTTTTAAGATTTGAGTCTTGGAGTGAAGCGTGTGTGGATAGATCTTGAGTAGAAAAGTTATACTTTGTATATTTTGAATGATACATCTAATTAGGCCTACGTAATTGATATTATGAGTAAATATGATATATAAGTTAGATATTTTTCAATATTTTGAAGATGATGAAATGTAAAATGAATTAGTGAATGTGAATTGTGAAAATTTAGTTTGAATGTAGAGCAGAGAATAGAATTAAGTTAGATTAGTATTAAGATTTGAGTCTATATTTTGCACCTCAATGGAATTATATTCTAGCATATTGTAGTTGCACTTTGTAATAGTTAAAATCTTGACTATGTTCCACAATATCTTCTATCTCTTTTCTTTTCTGAGTGGAAAGTGAGTCCACAGGTATAGTGACCACTTTTGTAATATACTATAACTAGTTATAATATATTGTGAGCTAATCCTCACTATGGTTTTTCCCATTTTCGGTTTTCCACATAAAAATGTTTGTGATCATGTGTCATGTGATGTTGTTGAATGTTTTAATGATTTATTTCATTACTACAATTGAATATGCTATAAGTATTGTATGTTTAAGTGGTTCAAAAGAATACTAATTCAACCCCCTCCCATCTCAGTATTTTGGGTGTTCAATAGTTTCTTCCTCACCCCTTGTCTATTATATTATATATATTTGAGTAGCTTCTCTAGGAAGAAGGTGTAGGATTATTCAAGTGCTACCCATGTTTTTGCTAATTGGTAAAACTAAACTATATAAATAAGATCATCAAAATAGATATAAACAACTAAAATATCATAACCAATATGTTGGACATATAGGGTTGGCTTTATGTGGCTTCTACCAAATCCCTTGATAAATAACTATCAATCCTTGCATACTAAGCATGAAGATATTGCCTCAACTTATAGAGAGATTTCTTCAACTTGTAAACCAAATATTGTTTTCTTGAAATTTCATATCCCATGGGTTGCTAGACATAGAATTCCTCATCTGTATAACTATTAAGATGGTTGATTTTGCATGCATCTACTATATGGGCCACACATATTTTACAACAATAGCATATCTTATCTTGATTGTATCATGTCTAGAAACTAATATAAAATTTTACAAATCTCTTTGAAAATAATCTAAGTTGTAATATTTCATTGAACCATTAGTATGACATTTCACTTTATAAATCAATTAGAAAAGAATTAGTCATGTTTATCTTTGGGAAGATGCATAGATTCCCATGTATCATTTTATCAATGGAATTCATCTCATAATTCATAACATCAATCCATACTAATTATTTTATCACTTTTTTATACACAAAGGGTTTAACTTAAATCATACTAAGCAAAGAATAACAAATAACTAGATTTATATTAGTAATTTCCTCTAGTAAGCTTCAAATAAACTTCATACCTTTCTTGAGGAGCCTAGAACTGATGCTAAACATTAACTATTACCCAAATTTATGTTATCATAAGAACTTGCTTAACTTAATTTTGGGGACTCAAACTTGAGCTTCTATTGGAGCTTAAACTTCTACTTGAGCTTGTAGTGAGAGAAAGAATGCAATCATATTGTATTTCCATGATTATTTTTGTATTTTCATGTACACTTGTAATGACGAATATTTTACTCCCTTCTTTGAGATGGTACAATTTCTCACTTAATTTGGACCCATTTTAGTACCCTTGCATTTATAACCCTTTAAGTCATCATTAATAGGCCCTTAAGACTCTTGATTTCTGATCTTAAGGCTTATTTTGACTAAAATCTCAACAAAATCAATAAATACACCTAATTTTCTTACAAACCATCACTGGCCCACCCCGAAAAACTAGGGTGGGACTCATACCCCACCTTGGGCATATGAGTCCCCCTAGGTTGGACCCATATGCCACAAGTGGTGTATGAGTCCCGTGTGGCCCATTTTTAAGGTTTGAGAAAAAAATTCAAGTTTTTAATTCACAATTTTGGTTGATGTCGACCTTTGGGATCTAAATAACAATAAATTATGTATATTTCCTATATAAACAATCTTTCAAGTCATTATTTCCATCTAGAGAAAGCAATTCAATATCTAAGCATTCACAAGAATTCAAGCATTCTTTCACAAGAGCATTCAAGTTTTCAAGAGCAAGAAAAGTTGAAGTCTTCAAGCAACATTATAGCATTTTTCGTAAGTCTTCAAGTTCACTTTCATTCAAGATCTAGCATTGTCAAGGATTGATGATGGATTCTAGGTTTGGGAGATGCAACTAGCCATTGAACCAATCCTAATGACTTGTTTCCTAAGTGATTCCATCCTCCATTATCACTCTACTTTCAGCCTAAGCAAGGTGCATGCATTGTTTTCACGACTTATTAAGGTGATTAGAGATCTCCCTAATTGAGTCATTCATTTTCATGTTGCATTCATGCATCTCATTCTATCACATTAGAATAAGGTTGCATTGCATTTCAAATTTATGAATCTTAGATACACTTAAGGTTAGGGTTTATGTTCACATTTATCTTCAAGATCCACTATTTCTATCAAGGTTTAATTAGAAAACTAGGGGTTTGACCAAGGTAAAACCCCCATAAGAAAATCAACACTATATTCTTTTTTGTAGGTCTTTTTATAGGTTCAAATCTAGAAATTAGGTCAGGAAGAAAGTGCAGGGATAGAAGAACAGATTCAACCTTTGAATTTTCGAGAAACTAAAATGGGACTAATACAGCACAGGTGGTGTATGAGTCCGAGAATAGTGAATTTTCCATATTTCTAGAGATATAGGCTTCTCATCACTAGATTCCTATTCCAACCTAGAAAACCTAGTCTAGGACTGATACGCCTAGCCTGGCATATGAGTCCTAGTGTGCCCTAAAGTCTACATTTTCAAAATTTTAGACCTTATTCTGAGCATATTCCAATTTTGAGGTGCACTTCTTTGATTTCCCAATTCTCTGTTCTATTCTACATTCATTTCTAGGTCATTTATTGAAATCTTACATAGCATTAAGTTTCATAATTAGGTCTTGCATGTTATTAGTCCTTCGAAGCCCTATCTTGGTGGTGAACACCCTTTTAGTTATTAATCAAACCCTAGTACAACCTTTAGCAGTTCTCTCTCTCCCATATAATCATTGGATTGAGATCTCTAGGGTTTCCTTGAAAGTAATAAGAGTGAAATAGGAACCCCCCCTCATTATGCTTCATCTCCTAAAAGGTGGAGCACCCCGTTTCCATCATTACAACACCATTTTTCAACTACCACACCCCTCCATGAAAATGTACATCTCAAATAAAAATCCATTACTTTTTATTAGAATTATAGAATATGTACCCTTTAGTTACATCAAAATTATCCACAAATATACAAATTTTGGATTATGCATCTCACATATCTTTCTTGAAAAGTAGAATATGAGCATATGTTGGACAACCAAATAGATGAAAATGAGCCACATAAGGCTTATGACCACTCCAAGTTTCTTTTCAAGTGATGTTTGGAATTAAAATTTTAGGCCTTTGATTTAGAATGTGTACTATTGATTACATTGCTTCTCTCAAATAGTAATTTGAAGTATTTTTTACTATTACGTATTTCATGCCATTTTCATAATGGTATGGTTATTTCTTTCGATAATACCATTTTTTTGGTTGTATAAGTTTTAGTAAGCTATCTCTTGGTGCCATTATTATTGTAAACGAAAAAAATATTTAAAAGTGAATTCCCCTAGTATTTGTTCTAAATATTTTGAGATAATGCCTACTTTATTTTTCAGCCATAGTTTTAAATTCTTGAAGCATTCAAAAGGTTTAGATTTATATTTAAGAAATGAAGACCATGTGTGGTGAGATAAATCATCAGTAAAAGTAAAAAATAAAGATTATTACGTAAATATTTCTCTTGCATATCATCACAAATGTCAACATGCACAAGATCTAGAGGAAATATTTTCCTCCATCATTTATTCACCATAAAACTATTCTGATATTACTTTCCAAGTCTACACCTTCCACAATCATATTTCTTGCTTAAATTGTAGGAAGTCTTCTCACCATATTCTTCTTGTAAATCAAACTTAATCCTCAAAAACATAGATGACCATAATTTTGGTACCATAACCATGAATCATCTATGGTTTCTTTGAGGGCATGCCTCTTAGTGGAATCTAATGTGAGAGAACATAATCTAATCTATCATGCTACAAGCTTCCCAATACTTAAAAGATTGTGGTATAGTTTTGGCAGATGCAAAGTATTATGAATACAATTATTTTCTCCTTGATTATTCTCCACCACAAGCATACCTTTTACAATTGAATAAACCTCTTTATCATCACAAAGTTCTTAGAGAATCATCTAATTTGACAAAGAGATAAAACTTATCTTTCATGTGATTTGAGTAGCCTCTATCCTAGAATCATTTATCATTTTGATGTTGTTCTTTCAAATTGCATTTGAAAAATGTAGAATGCTTTGAATCTTCAAAATAGTTGTCTCTTGACTTATTCAAATGATATTCCTTTTTCCTACTTTCAAATTGATAATACCAATAATATTCATAATATCTACACTAAATTCTTCTATGATCCACACAAATTCTTCCTATTCCTTTACTACTTCCTATCACATCCCAAGTAATTAATCTCATAGAATGGAAGTCAAAGAGAGTAAAGGTGGGAGTATGTGTGCTAGGAAAGAGGAAAATATATGGTGCATTTAATAAGGTATCACACACTTGTCATTTATCCTTGAATGTCATGTGAAGGTATTGGCATCCATTCTTTTCCATGAGAAGGCTGTAGGATATGGAAAAGAGATAGTGCCTAACAACATTTAAACCCCTATGACACCTTAGTATGTAGATTCATACTTTGTTTTGGAGAGAAAAAATGCATAAGGAGTAGAATCGCATGGAGAGAGGAAATAAAGAGATTGGACAAGAGAAAGTAAGAGGAGGTTAGTGAGAAGAAAAATGCCCTCATCGAATACCATGATTGCAGGTCATGCACAAAATCAATTTGTTGAAATGGATTTAGAGACTTTGAAGCAAATTCCATTGGCAGGTGTAAAAGCCACGTTTCACAACAATAGCCAGTAGTCTCTTTGCCTATTCAAGGAGGAAAGTCTGAATAAGCTACGATCATCCATCAAAGTCAAGAAATAAGGAAAAATATGGGAGATAAGATGAAGGCATGCAGATGCCTTAAAGGGATGTGATGGAAAACCTTTTGAAGAAATCCACGGCCCAGAACGGGTAATTACAATTCCATCTCAGTGAAGGAAATGATTGTTGTGTATACACATAATGGGTTGGTTGAAAGATATTGCAAACTTTTAAGTCGATGACATTGTTGGCATAAAATCCAGACTTCATAACCTTTAAAAACATCCTCACTGCCTGCGATAAAGTGGGCTGCTCAGAAAGTAAGCTACAAATATGCAACTTCATCGCCTAGAAGGGTATTTGTGTTATAAGTATATATTTCTATTATGGGTGTATGATTTGGTTTCAACAGCTGTCCACCCAGTAGTTGCATATCTGAGTCAGCTACGGGATGTAAGGGTACTGGTTTTATAGATTTTGTAGCCTGAAGATAAAATAATATAGATTATATAAATTCATAACCGGAGAACCACCCCCTCTCCTCTGTCCATGCACTCCCTAAATGATAACACATGTATGAATGGGAAACATAAGGTGTATGAAAAAAAAATGCCTCCAGGAAATATAGTTACTTGAAATGCCTTGGCCGTAGGGTGAGTTGCATAAGGGAATTGATAGTTGAGCATTGTAAACCTTCACGCACATGCAATGAGCACTTCCCCGCAATTCTTAAAATGGAGATTTCGAGGAGAGCTGGCACATTTAGTATATTTAATATTGTCATCGAAGTTAAGTAGTTAAACGAATGTGTATATATATATATATATATATAACTCTGCATGTTTAGGTTCTCCAATTAAAAAACTAATAAAGTAGAGCTTTGACACTATTATGTTAGATGTGATATCTAATTTATCACAATAAGAAGTATAGATTACATCATAGATCATTCAAATTTTAAGAAATAAAATGGGTTTATCAATAGCAAGCTGTAGCCTTATCACCATGATTTTATGGTCAAAAGTATTGTGATGTATATGACAGTTGTAAAGACCAGATCCTTTAACAATATTTGAGAAATATTATGAATGTTGTAAACCTTGTCAACATTAAGGTGGTAATTAAACTTGTTGTAGTTATGATTGTTTACGATCTACTTTTAGAGGTTGCATAAATGCACTAAATGTTTTAGTATGTTCTTTATTCCTTGTTGATCTATAAGTTTGATCTATACTTAAACTAATATTTAAGAGATCCTTGTGTCAAAGAAATCCTCTAGAAACAGTAATGGTTAGAAAGTGAAAAGAGTGCAATGATTGTTGTTAAGTTTATACAGTCTTTATTAAAAAGTGTTAGTCATATTGAGAAGATATTAAGATGCATGTGATTATGGAAAAATTTGGGAAATTCTATTGCAATGGAAATATGTGTAAAGTGTTCCTTTAATGTCATTATATCTTCCTTGCTAAATGCAAAATTTAGGCATGCTATATAATATTAAAATGGTATTTGGGTAATGGGGTAAAGGTTAAATATGACTTCCAATTATCTATTAACCACTTGAGTAGAACCTCAATATTGAATCTATTACTGGAATTTCGAATGGAAGTATTTTCCTATAACAATAGGGTTAGCTTTCCTTGTATGTTGTTAAGCATTAGTTAAAAGAAACCCTATGTGGGTAATGATTAAGCTTAACTTATATATATATATAACCCTCTTCCTATTAGCCTCAACCTTAGACGATACCACAATTATCATAAGTGTTGGCACTAACAAATATAGCATTTCATCCCTTGAGGAAACTCTTACTAGTTGGGTACTCCCACACTGGGCTATCTGTGATTAATAATCCTTTCAAGTTGGGGAATTATTAGACATTGTAACATCTAGAAAGTGCAGAAAGAAAAGATTAAAAGCAAGCATGAAATGCAAATCTAAATGCAATCTAATGCTAAGCAACAAAGAACAAAGGAAAGTAAAAACGTAAATAAAAATTGAACAATCTCACCAAATTTGTATGTATTTCCATGATTCATCTCGATTGCCCTTCTCCATTTTGCTGTTGTAGTATAATTGCCCTCAGATTTTCAAAAGTCTGTGCAAGTATAGCCTATGATAATGATTTAGAAAAACATCGAAGATTCAAGATAGGTGCTCCAAAAATTCATAAGATTTTGAGAGAGATTGGAATGATGAAGACCAGATCAATTTATAGAAAATTGATTATTCGAATGATAGGCCAAGATTGAAAGATCAACGAACGGTTGAGATTGACTGATTAGTGATGCATTCTGATAACAGTTAGTAATGACATGAGTGATATAAATTAGAAATATAATTAAAGTTTAAATAAATGATTTAATCTTCCAGTTTGGTATTCAAAAATAGAAGAATTATCTTTGCATGAAAAAGATAAAGATGGATTAAAGCAACTCTTTGTTTGAATGCACACACAAGATTTAATTAATTAAATAGGAATATTTAATTAATATGCATGTACACACATTTGAGTTAGAACTGGATGATTGAATGATTTGATGAAGAGATTACTCGAGAACGCCACTTAGACATTAAATCAAGAGTTAACTGTGCGATTTGAATAGATCTTTGAGTCAAGTAAAAGTGAATACTTAGACAACTCACAATTTATCTAAATATAGAGGAATGTGTTAAAATATAATTCATGAATTAAATAATTCATTTAATTCAAGATTTGATATTTGAAGAATAATTAAATAAATAAGATGTATTTAATTAAGTGATGAAGGGATTTAAATGAATAATTAAATAAATAAAGAATTTATTTAATTATAGTTGACATATGATAAAGGGGAAATTAAATAAGAAGAATAAGGTTAATTAGTAACATAATTAAATAAAAAGTGTTTATTTAATTAATCAGATAGAATAAAGAAAAGTGTGAATTAATTAAATAATTAAGATTATTTAATTAATAGAAGAATGAAGACTATAGAGAATAATTAAATAATTGACATTATTTAATCATGACCATGAAGAATACGAATTATGAAGAATATTGAAGTCGCAGGCTTAAACCAAATTTCGGTGTCTACATTTGCCCCTCTTTGATACAATGTCATTTCGGCATTGTGTCAAAGAAAATCGATAGGAAATATGCCCTAGTAATGCCCCAGTGTAAAATAAGTGAAGGTATGCCCCCTCGGGAAAATTCACAAGTTTTCAAAAAAGTTCAGAAACATTTGGAAATAATCTCGATTAGTCCATTGGATAGCCAGAAATGGAGTGGAGTTCACGAAATTGAAGTCAGACATGGTACGGATGGGAATGATTTGATTGAGATTGGAAGTTGACGCGGCCAATAGAAAAGAATGCCACCAAAACCCTAGGTATAAATAAAAATTGGGGTAAGAACCAATTCATTTTCACCCACCTAGCTTCGAGAATTGAGATTTTTCTCTGCACCCACAACGACAATGTCTCCTATTCTGAACACCCACCACCGAGCTTATAGGATCCAGACCTTCAGGCAGCCAGCCGACGCAGACCCCTCGGTATGTACCTCAAACTTGACTTTTGAAAATTTCAATTTGCGCGCATTTTTATGCATTTAATTTGAATTTTTAGTATGCATCACTTTATCAAAATGCCGCATGTGAATGCGCAAACAACACATTTGCATGTGGATCAACGCATATGTAAGATCATGTAGATAGGTAGCGTAGGGTTTTGCGCGGTTCAACACATTTGTAGTTTAGTTGAAAACATGTGTTATAAAACATCGCATACGTAATTTAGTTAGCCGCATCTGTATATTGTTCAGTGCATTTGATTTTACTTCGACGCATTCACATTTATTTCAACACATTTGCATTTCATCTATGCAGTTGCAAATAATAATTATTTTTGTAGACACATTTTTTATTATGCACGCATATTCATTTTAATGTTACGCATTTGGCAAATAGTGGTGCATATGTGTAATTAAATGACACATTTGATTTTTATGCACCGCATATGTAAAATAACGATGCATTTGCAAAACAATGACGCATTTGCAAAACAATGACGCATTTGAATAGCAGTTAATTGAGTCATTTTGCACTAGGATAGATGTTTCAAGCTGACATGAGGCATGTATAATGTCATTGCAGGTTGTGTTGGATAGTGTATTTACGCGAGAGTCGAGACTGACGACATTTCGCTTTAGAGACAACCTGCGGAGCGCAGAGCGACGGTTCCTATGGCACCTAGGTCTTCTACACATTATAGATATGCCCCAAATTCGGGCAAACTGGAGTTTACTGACTGCCTTATGCGAGCGGTGGCACTCAGAGACATCGTCCTTTCACCTACCTACTGGAGAGGCTACAGTGATGTTAGAGGACGTCTACAGGATTTTAAGACTTCTTATCAAAGGCACGCGGGTGAGCTATGTTACCCAGAGGGGTATTGCCGAGATGTGTTGATATTACCCACATGCTGATGTCAGACAGTTAGGGCTAGATCACTATGAGATTAGATGGCATGTATTAGCATAGAGGTATAGGCAGCTGGACTGTCTATTGTGTACATTGATAGGTGGCATAGTACTTCCTAACCGTCAAGGTCATGGTTTATCCATGGGGTGGGGGGAGATACTTGTAGGCATGTTAGAGCGGCAAGTGCTATATGCTTGGGGTACCTGTCTCCTTGGTATGTTGTATTTTCACTTACATGATATTGCCTACTGAGAGGCACAGTCCATGAGTTGTGGTTCCACGCTTCTGATGGTATGGGCGTGGGAACACATTGTGATCTTTCAACCACCAAAGGACAATATTAGATGTATCGCACTAATCTCCCTATGCCTTCCATTATATCGGGGCTAACACTCCAACACCACGAGGGAGATACAAGATACTTTAGGCATGCCATAGATACTATGGTTCAGTTTGCATGGAGACCATACCTACGATGTGTAGAGTGGTCGAATGAGGATGAGCACTTTCCTTTTTGTCAACAAACATAGTACATGATTGGGTGGATAGTTTCACATGTCCACATCATAGAGTGTCACTTGCCAAATCATGTCTTATGGTAGTTTGAAGAGGTATAGGATGTGTCGAGAGGATGGGCTGAGTTTGCGAGGTCATCGCGAGAGATCCCCCTGTGGGGTCCAGAGATTCTAGTAGCTACAGCTGATGTAGACATTGATGCATTGCAGGTAGTTCCTTGGGGGTGGAGAGATGGTCTGGCATACCCTGGTACCACAGAGGAGTATGATTAGTGGTGGGTTGTGCATAGGTTGATTCCCTTGACAGATCCCGAGCAGCCAGTGCTGATAGAGCGGTGAGGTACAGGACCACGAGGTAGGCGTGGAAAAGGTAGAGGTCAAAGAAGTGGAGGAGGCCAGGGTGATGATGGAGATGATGGTAGACATTGTCGGCGAGGTGGTAGGAGAGGGAGATGTGGACGGAGGGGATGAGGGCCACCATTGTCACCGATTCGTGAGGAGGGACGGCAAGAGGAGGATGTGGCCATGTCGGATATTGGCAAAGATGGGGAGGAGGTTCATGTAGAGATTGGCAGAGAGGAGGCCATTCCAGTTATTCTTGTAGAGGAGGAGGTAGAGTGAGAGGAGGCAGAGATTGATGCCCTGAGCTTGCTGGGTGCTTATTCAGGAGGATGATGAGGAGGATGATCATCATGAGAGAGAGATTTAGGACCAGATTTTGGAGGATTTGGATGAGGAGGAGGATGGTGTACTGAGGGCTAGATAGGATGATACTGGGGAAATTGATCCCAATATAGCTACATTGCGTGCTCAGGTTGCATCCTTGGAGGAGTAGATGAGGGTCCTAATGTCTGAGAGAGATGTGTTACGGATGGAGAGGGACAGAGCCATCATGGACAAAGATCAGGCCATAGGTCAGAGACAAGAGACTGAGGAGAGATTCACAGAGCTCTTAGGGTTATGTACTGGGCCTGCAACCGCATTTTCCAAAGACCTAGTTAGAGCTGGAGAGAGAGACTTACTATCATGATTTATATGAGGCAAAGGTTCCTCTAGAGAGATGGGCTCCTAGTTTCTCGTAGGCACATCGTAACAGGTCACAAAATAGGACCCACACCAGGTTAGTTAGTATAGAGGGTGTGGAGCAGCCATGTAGATTAGGTCCATATGATAGGCCTCACTCAACTCACAGGTCATCAGGTTCTCAGTATCAGTCATCTGCGCACTCCAGTCATGATAGTAGCGGTAGTTCCAGATAGGTACATTTCTTGACATATACCGAGACATT
>VDFB02154811.1:0-29277 GCA_007258455.2 Sequoia sempervirens | reverse complement strand
AACATAAAAAGTAAGAATGGAATGGTAAAAAAATGAACCATTCATGAGTTAGGGATAAAGAAAAATCTTTGAAGCTCCCCCTAAAACTTTGCATAAATAACTTGTGCTATTGAAGAGAGCCAAGGGAGAGAACACCAAGTCTCTCCCTTAATCTTTCAAACACCTCTTTTTCTAATGGATTTGTGAAGATATCAGCCACCTGATCATATGATGCCACATTATCTAAGAAAACTTCACTTAGAAATTTTTCCCTCAAGAAATGATAATAGATAGCTATATGTTTGGAATTAATCACAAGATTTTTTGAAATATTTATAGTACTAGTACATTATCATATAAAATATGAATATGTTGAGATACTTCCACCTTGATGTCTTTTAATGTATGAACCATCCACAAAACCTGAGAACAACATTTGGCAGCAACAATGTATTCTTCTTCAATAGTTGACAAAGATACAAAGTCTTGTTTCTTGTTGTGCCAAGCTACTAATCTAACACCCAAGAAAAATGCTCCTCCAGAAGTGCTCTTTCTGTCATCAATACATCATTCCTAGTCAACTTCAATATAAGAAAGGAAAGTAAAATCATCATATCTTGGATACCACAAATGATAATAATTAGTACCATTGACATATCTTAATATTCTTTTGACAACATTAAGATGTGATTGCTTGGGAGAGGACTAAAATCATGCAACAAGCATACAACATGCATGATGTCAGGTCTTGAGGTAGTCAAGTATAATAGACTACCTATCATGGACCCAAACAAGGTATGATCTACATCAGGTAAATCAACAACCTGACCTAATTTGTAGCCAATTTCCATGGGAGTTCCAACTGATCTACTTTCATCCATTTTGAAATCTTTTGAGCATCTCTTTTGCATATTTCATTTGAGAAATAAAGATACCCTTCTCAAATTGAGAAACTTGTAACCCAAGAAAGAAAG
This sequence comes from Sequoia sempervirens, assembly GCA_007258455.2. Lineage (NCBI taxonomy): Eukaryota > Viridiplantae > Streptophyta > Pinopsida > Cupressales > Cupressaceae > Sequoia > Sequoia sempervirens. The sequence continues at coordinate 28,324 of VDFB02154811.1, read as the reverse complement.
ACAATTCTCCAACCATGGACATTTCAAACTCAACTTTCATAATGTTGGGAAAAGCAGAACACATATTATCATCATTGCTCCCAAAAATAATATCATCTACATAGCCAACACCAACTAGAATATTATCACCTTTTGTCATGAAATACATATTGTTGTTAACACCTCCTTTTGTTAATCCTTTCCCTGCAAATTCTTATCCAGTCTAGAGTACCATGCTCTAGGGGCTTGTTTCAAGCCATATAGTTCCTTTTTCAATCTATAGACATGATCTTCTTTACCTGCATATTCAAATCGTTCAGGCTGTTCCATATAAACTTCTTCCTCAAGATCACCATTTAAAAAGGAAGACTTAACATCCATCTGAAACACTTTGAAACTTTTATAAATAGAAAAAGCTAGAAAGATCCTTATGGCTTCAAGTCTAGCTATAGGGAAAAAAAATTCATAGAAATCAATACCCTCAACTTGAGAGTATCCCTTGTAGACAAGTCTTACCTTGTTCCTAATTGCATTGCCCTTGTCATCAAGTTTATTCCTAAAAACCCACTTTTCTCCAATAACATTCTTGTCCTTGGGTCTAGGAACTAGTTCCCATGTCATGTTTTTCTCTATCTGACCTAGTTCCTCTTCCATTGCCTTAATCAAAAATTCTTTACTTGCCTCTATATAGGTTTTAGGTTCTAATTTCAAAATAAAATACATTGTACCTGATCACCCACACTAGCAAGCTTTCTTCTAGTTTGAACACCAACAATGCTATCCCCAATAATTTGTTCTTGAGGATGATTTCTTTGTACTGCCTTTGAAGGGGTTTTAGTTGTTGATTCCATAGGATTTTTAGGAGTACCTTCTAGAACTATCACCTCTTTCTTTGATTTCACCTATTTTTTTGGTAAGTGGATCTCTTCTTCATCATCTTCTTTTTTCTATCCACATGGCTGCAACATCTCATCAAATTTCATGTTAGTGCTTTCAACCACTCTTTTTAGTCTTTTATTAAAACATTTATAAGCTTTACTATGAATAGAGTAGCCTGAAAAGATACCTTCATCACAACGAGACTCAAAATTACCTAGACTTTCATCATCTCTTTTTATAAAACATTTATTTCTAAATATTTTGAAATACCCTTGAACATTTGTTGATCTACCATACCACAGTTCATATGGAGTGTACTTGGATTTTACCCTTAACTGCACTTTTTTAATGTATAGATTTTTGTATGGACTGCATTTTTCTAGTAGGTGTTAGGGATATTTTCATCTTGGAGCATTGTTCTTTCCATCTCTTTAGCAGTTCAATTTTTTCTCTCAACTACTTTGTTTTACTGTGGTGTCCTAGAGGCTGAGTATTGCCTCTTAATGCCATGTTCTTCACAGTAGTCCACAAATTATTTTGAAGTGTACCTCCACCTTTATCTTTTCTTAGGCACTTGATCTTTAAATCTGATTCTCTTTCAACCATCTTTCTAAAAATCTTGAATCTTTCAAAAGCTTCTAACTTATGCTTCACAAAGGTCACCCAAGTCATTCTGGTATAATCATCAATAAAGAGCATAAAATATCTTTCACCATTTAATGAATTTGTCCTTGTAGGACCACCTAAATTAGAATGAACAAGTTGTAAAGGCTTAGTAGAAGAATACTCTTTGGATTTAAAACTTACTTTCTATTTCTTACCAAGTTGGCATTCCTTGCAAGTATTGCTAATAGGCTTAGAGATGTCTGGCATATTCCTTATGCAATCAAATTTAATAGGATTAGAAGAATACTCTTTGGATTGATAATAGGCTTAGAGATGATTGGCATATTCCTGATGCAAAAAATAAATTATGTAATCAAATCCAAAAAAATGTTGTATAATCATTATGGATTGTGGAAACTTGATATCTTTGATATTCCTTACATTTTGATTTTTGTTGATCTTAAAAAGATTATCAAAAATTATATGCCCAAGCCTTCTATGCCAAAATTTACTTTCTTCAACTTGACTCATAAAACAAACATGCCCATCTTTACTCATGTTTGTAGTCTCATGAAAATTATAGATGTTCTCTTTTATCCTTAAGCCTGCTGCAACTATTTTTCCTGATTTCTTATTTATTTCACAACCTTGAGCAGTAAATGTAACTTTAAATCCATTGTCACAAATTTGACTTATGCTCATAAGATTATGTGTTAAACCTTCTACATAGTATACATCATGTCAAGGAGTATCATCATGTAGAAGAATGGTACCTTTCCTTTGATCGAAATACAAAAGGCATTCCCAAATTTGACTGAACCGCCAACATAATCTTCAAAAATGACAAACATTCTCTTATCACTAGTCATGTGGTGAGAGCATCCACTGTCTACAAACCATAGTTCTTTCTTTTTGACATGTAGGGTTGTTTGAACAAGCATAGCTTCATCCTTTTTATCAACCCTCTTTGGTTTCCAAGCTAATTTTGTTTTATCTACATTAGAAGGTGTGTTGAGATGAATACTGGTTTTTTTTTCGCACTTCTAGGTTAGGTCTGCAAAGCCTAGATATATGTCCAAGATTTCCATAGCTAAAACACTTCAACTTATTCAAGAACTTAAAAAGATTTCCTTTCACAAAGCTTGGTCTCCTCCTTGAAATAACTCTACATTCACTTGCCTTATGCTCATATTGGTTACAATAGAAGCGATAGCCAAAGAAATACAAATTACATCTAAATGGAATATTCCTTTTTTCAATTGATGGTTTCATAAGATTTTCATTTATAACATCAACATGTTGTGGTTCATTGGAATGTGAGCATTTCCCTTCTACAAACCCTAGACTAGCCTTATCCTTGTGGTCATTTTTTTACCCAAGAGGTCTTCTAACTTGTCACTAATATCACACATGTAATTTTTTTTACTCAAGGCTACAATTTCTGCCTCTAATGTGCAACACTCATTTTCTTTAGTATTTAACTATTTTTTAGTAACTTCTATAACTCTCTTGTTTTCTTCAAGTTGAAGTTTCAGACCTACAATTTATTTTTAAAACTCATTAATTTTGTTAATCATATTTTCATAATCTTTTTGGGTCTTGTTTTTCTATACTATAGCCTCGTTTTTGAGTTTTTTTATTTCACTATGTCCACATCTTAATTCACCCTCTAGATCAACCTCTTCTTCATCATGATCAGATTGATCTACAATATTTTCTTTTTGATTCTCATTTGGATTAATCATAGTCATAAACAGGGTTTCTTCTCCTTCTTCAATAGATCCTTCTAAACAACTGTTTGTTACATCAACAAACAAACTTTTCTTCTTTTTAAAAACGTTTTTCTTTTTAAAATTATACTATTTTTCATTTCTCTATCTCCTACTATGTTCTTCACCACTTTCAAAGTCTTTGTTAGGAAATTGAGCAACATAATGCCCAATCTTACCACAACTAAAGCGCTTAAATGGAAGCTTCCCCTTATACCTACCTTCAACCCTCTTTTTAGTTTTCTTACAAGGATAGATTCACTATCATCCAATTTCTCTAAGTAAGAATTTATGTCATTATTCCTTTTTACTGACTTAAAGGAAGCCTCTTTGCTAGTGGGATTATGATTACAGACTCTCATCTCATAGGCAGTAAAGGTACCATGAAGTTCATCTAAAGTGAGTTTGTTTATGTCCCTCTCTTATACATCAGAAAATTTGGAATCATATTTAGGTGTCAATGATTTTATCACTTTCTTGACAACAACTTGTTCTGCTAAAGTCTCACCAAGACCACAAATTGAATAAACTATTTCTTGAACTCTTAGAAGGTAATCAACAACCTTCTCTTCCTAATTCATCTTTAGACCTTCAAATTTGGCTTTAAAAGTTTGTAACTTAGCCTCTTTAAATTTTTCATCACCCTCATAAATACTAGACAATTTATCTAAAATAGCCTTTGTAGTTTTACAATCCATAACTTTAACAAGTACATCAAGTGTTAGTCAGTCCACAACAAATAGCATTTGCAGCCCTAGCATCACAATCATAGGCCCTTTTCTCCTCTGGAATAGAGGGTGCCATTGTGGTAGTGTACACAGTCTCAACTGCATGCCAAAACTCATAGCCTAGAGAAGTTATATAATGTTGCATTCTATATTTCCAAAAAGAAAAGTGAGTACCATCAAATAATGGTGCTTTGGAAGTAGAAAAACCTTTCCGATTTGCCATGGTGAGTACTCCACCAGGAACCCCCTAAGTTGGTTAAACTTTTGGCAAGGGTATGGATTTGATACCAGTTGTTGGAGTACACAAACAATGAGAGGGGGGGTGAATTAGTGTTTCAAAAACCAAATTCAATTCAATTGTTTCTCATAACACATAGTTTCTTTATAATAATTGGATGTTCATTTACTAGAATGCATCCAAATGAGATAGCCAAGAGTAGATGCTTGAACAACATGGAAATTCAAATGTTGCAAAGTACATAAAGGAAACAAGATGATTGAATTGCATGAATCATGAAAACCATATGAACCACAAAAATGTAACACAATGATTTATGATTGGAAAACCCTTTACAGGGAGAAAAAACCACTGAAAAAATGCATTTTATTAGGTCTCATTGATAAAATGGTAATCTCACTAATTACAGCCTCACTAGCAAAGGAATCTCACTGATTACTACCTCACTGGCATAATGATGTCTCGCTAACATTTATAAAAAATAAGATAAAGAGTAAAAGAAAAAGGATGATCTATCTATTTCTCTGAAGCTCATGGAAACTTTCTGCCTTAATACATTTCATGTGCTATATAGGTTCCATTACATTTGAAACCTAAAACACACAAAATGAATTAATCTATTCACTATCTTTTTGCAGTAGTTCTTTAAAGCACAAGATTTAGTTTACAATCAAACTGTAGAAGAATATTCAAGGATACATTTCAACTAGCATCTGCAAGATAGGGTTTTGAAGGGTGATCCCACAATACTGGTTTACAATTTTTGGCCAAACTGGACACTGAACTGATTTTTTCTAACTAACTCTTCACTTTTGGGCACCTCTAGCAGCTAAACCGTGTGGAATTTGAAGATGATGCAAACTAGTGATTTGTGAAATTTTGTCTGTAGATTCTAAATATATTTTTTTCAAAAATTTTGGAATCATATTGCACTTCTTTTTCCATCTCCTTTGAAATCTAGTTTTTTTTCAGTAAACACCATTTTTAAGGAGTGACGTTCACCGTATAACACATAACTTTTTTTCCATGAAGGATAAAATTCTATTTTTTTTGAATTTAGATTTGTAACTATGATATCTAGTGCTTCCAATTGGTTTCATAGTTTTTTATTGAAAAAAAATTCCTTAATCAAGTTTTGAAGTCAAACCAATTAGAATTCAGACATAGGCAGATTGTATAACACATACATTTTTTGTATGTATCAAAATTCAAATTTTTTTTTTGGTTCAATCAAGGACTTCAATATCTGGTGCACTCATTTTTTAATTTATTTTTTGATAATCGGGTGGGTGGCTGAAGTTGGGTAGCAATTTTCTCGCCACTCTATGATTTTTAAAAAAACGACTCACGTTATAATGCGACGTTATTTCAATGCTAAAACAAAGAAAAAGTGATATTATTTTGTCTTGGAATACCAACCCAAAGGCTTGGAGGGAATTCCCAACAAGGCTAGAGATGTGTTTTTGCAAATTCTACAATTTTTCACATAATCGGGTATGTGCTCACCATCAAGATTGCATCTAGTTCAATATTGACAAAATCCAAAACATGGGTAATGTTAGGCTCCTCTTAGCTATCCAATCCATGTAATTTTTTCACTTTTCACAATGTTTCCTTTCATCCATAATTTATTTTAGTTTGTATGTCTATTTTGCCAAAAGCAAGTGTTTAGTGTTTTTTGTTATAAATTAACAAATTCTCAAAATTTCAAATAAATTACATTTTTAGAACTAGACTTCATTCTACAAATTTAAAAAAAAAAAAAAAAATCAATTATTTTCAAAATTTATAGTGGAGCATAATAAAATTATGCTTTTCAATAAGTGCCCACTTTAGAAAAATTAGTAAAAATAAAATATTCATTAAAAAATTATCAGAAAATTACAGTACCAACTACATACTATTAGCTAACTGACTCATAACGATTTTAAAATACTACAAAAAGTTCACCGTGCTCTCAGTCATACAAGAGTTGTTATGTTTTTCTCACAAAAACAACACCAATTTTTGTACATCCCCCTTTTGAACCCCTTAACTTCAATCATTTTAAAATAAATTAGTAGTTTAGAAAGTAGACCCGTGAGCACTTTGATCCTTGTTTTTGTTCCATCTCAAAATCTTTGAGTGTAACTATCCTCAATTTCATCAGTCTAAGGTCGCAAGAGATTTCCTCGATTCCAAAAAAAAGTGGCCAATTTGCCCTTTGGGAACCATCTTGGTGCACTTACCCAATCTTCAATTTTTCCACATGTGTAGAATAGAGAGTCAGATTAAATAATAGCTGAATACATATACTTTTGGGGTTTATAATAAGGACTACATACCTCTACAAAAAAATAAAAATTAAATGAATTCATTTGATCCCCCAAAAGGTAAATCAAAAAGTGGTTTTTATCAGCATTTTGATAGTGTAAAGGAGACTCCGTTATAGGTATGGTTTAAAACTAGTGGGGTTCTATCCAAGGGGGTTTGATTTAAGGTAGTTTGATCAAAACCTCTTCAATTTGGAATTCTTTAAATAGAACATTTTAAGGCTTAAATCTCATTATATTTTCTAAAAATATGCGATTTCAGCAAAAATCAAAATCTCCCAGAAATTGTAAACCAGCTTTGTGGGATCACCCTGAAAGAAACCTCTTTTTACCAAACAAAATAATCAAAACAACTTAATCAAATGAATCTTTCAATCTTAAACTTTCATCTCACTATCTAACCATATGTTGAGCTCAATAAACTAATATATATAGCAATTAATAACCTTGAAAAACTCAATAATGCCATACCTTGGTTTTATATAGAATGTAATTGAAGCAACTTACAAATCTTAAATACACAAACAACTAAATCCTCCAACTGTCCATAGCCACCGCTAACTGTTAATGAAACCTTTGTAAACTTGCTTCTCTCCAAGCTTTGACTCATGTCGTTCATTCCTCAAGTATCAAACCCTAAGTTCACTACCACATACACCAAGCTTCTGACCTTCGTTATACCCTCGATATACTATTCTTTTGCAAACCATACAAAGTTAACTTGCTGAATCGGTAACCCTAGAAGGGGCCGGTAAATACAATGTTATAAACACCCTTCAACCCTTTCACAAGCACCCTTAACCTGCTAGTGTAGGTCACTCCCCAATGAAACAATTTTATTTGATACTTTGGAATTTATAAATAAATTACAAACATTTTAAAAGGCCTTGAAGGTATACAAATACCTAGGCTAGTCACCATACACATTAGACAAGGTTACAACAAGTTTTGCAATGATGGATATTTTCCAAGAAGAACATCAGGGTAGAATGATAATGTGCCAACACTATACCACCAATCACCTAAACCATAAAGGATACCTTCATGTCATAATAATTTGAAAACCAAAACAATGATAATAACTAACATCAATGACAAACAATGCCAAAGCTAGTAGTGCATTGGGTGGAATTTGTAAGCTTATTGTGAGTTGAGTATGTTGAGCATGAGTAAAAGGTGGCACAAGTATTGTCTTGTTGAAAGGATAGAGACATATGTCATCTAGTGTATGACTCTTTTTAGTTGATTTCCTTTGAATACTCAAGATTTTTTGTTGTAGATGGTGGATATATTGAACTAAGCCATTTGATTGTGTGGGAGTGGATGTGTTTATTGGGTTGTATATAGAGATGTGATGTGCAGATGATTGGCCTTGGAGGAAATTTGGTGATGGGGTTTTTTGGTGAATGTCTGAATTGTTTGGTGGAATGTAGGTATGAGTGGATATGTTGGAGTGATTGTATGGATTAGATGTGGTGAATTGTTGTTGGGGGTTTATGATGGTTTGAGTTGGTTATGTGGATTGATGTTTTGACTTGGATTGATTGTGTTAGGATTAGGAATGATAGTATGTTGGAGTTGTCATAGGGGTGTAACTTTGGTGGATGATATTATGATTGTTGGGAATGTAAAGATGGGTGTTATATGTAAGTGGTTGAGAATTATGGAGTACATATGAAGGTAGTTGCATATTTTCTATTTGAGTTGAAATGTTGGAGTTATTAAGTGGAATGGTATGTTGATATAGGGGATTATTGTTTGTATATAGGTATGTTGAATAAAGGTTCTTGGGACATATGTAATGATATAATGATGTATGTGGATTTGTTATTGAAGTATATAATATGTGGGAGTTTGAGTATCCAGAATGCCCCGGCCATAATAACCCAAGGAATGTTGCAATTGTGTATAAAGGGGAAATAATTTTTTAAAAGTATAATTATTAAGTTAATTAGTTGCATGCATTCGCTAAGTTACGCTGACGTTACACTACTTGAGTTTCCATAGATGACTTTAGTATTTCACATTGCACATATTTAATTAATCATAAACATTAAAGATAAACATTGCATAACATTTGAAATACCATTCAAGATAACATAAAGTACAAATACGTTTCCTTACATTGCATTTGATAAAATAATACAATACTCATTCATCTGATGAGGTAGATCAAATAATAGTTACAAGTTACATTTACATTGTTCACCTCATAACTTTTGAGGGATGTTTTACAATACAAGTTTTACAATTTATAATGAAGATGTACACATAAGTTTCCAAGTGCGAGCTCTCCATCCATGAAGCTCTCGATGCCATGATCACAAAACTGGGGACCCAACGGAGTAAGGTCCACGTTCCATCCAACCATGTGGTACCCGTAGGTCCACACCCCGTGCTAGGAGATAGAAATATGGTTACCTAGACATAATCTACTAACCCTAGACAAAAGTACACACTAACTGATGGTTACATTGCTTCCAAATTTAAGACAATATGATATACTACATACACAAGGTTAACTATTATTTTAGGTGGAGTGTCATCACAATATTGCAAAGGTTACCCTAGTGTTTCTTTCTAGGTTCCAGCTCCCAACCATGGGTTACCCTGGTAGCCTCTTACGAAACCTGGCCCCATTGCAAATCATTGCGGAATCAAATGTCTTTTGAAGAAACAAGACACCGATTTTCCATTCCAGGCCTTCTCATCTTATACTCAAGACTGAACTAGCTCAAGAGTCATAAGCGAGGCATAAACATCTTGTTAAGAGTTTTAATCTAACTATTGTGTCATTTAGTTATCACTGACTTACTAACTCTTTGTAAGTTACCCTGACACCACTTTGTGTGTCAGCCCTTACAAAAATCCACTCCCCTAACATAACAAAGGAATCTAAGTTCACTATCTAGGGTAGACAAAGTGCACAAATTCAACATATAATACCAAATATACCACAATGGACATCACAATTCGTTCACAAAATCAGGTGCACTACCATAACTTGTTCAATCACATGGAACCAAATCTAAATTTACTCCCTTGAAGAGACTGCAACTAGAAGACTTAAAATCACGTAAAGATAAATTTCCCCCTTTTACCCAATAAAAATTTAAAACAACTTAAAATGAATACACGTCTATCATTGGGATATATTAAATCAAGTCAAACAATTAAAAGAGAGAAAGTATCTATTTCTAATCTTTTTCTTTACTTAACAACAGTTCTTAAAACATTTAATAATTATGCTCATTGAAAACATTAAATATGCATAACTATCTAAATACAAATAAATTCTTATTTCTCTTTTTTCCAAAATATATTTTCCACATTAATATTTTAATCAAATATTCTCAACATTAAATATATATCCAAAATACATATATATATATATATACATATATACATATATAATATATATATACATATATATATAATATATACACATATATATAGATATTTAAAAATAACACTGAAACCCTAAATCAAATTTAATAGTTAAAATAAAGTAAATTTCGTAATTTCCAGTTTGAACACAAAATGAACACAATTTATACAGTCGTGGACTATGTACACAGTGTACACAACCCGTGGCTGTGTATGTACAGCCCTCACCGTATGGGGAGGCGGTTGTGAGATAGCCGCCGTTGCCTGTGAGGGTAGCCCCGGCTGCCTCCATAGCTGTCGCCCCATATGGGGCGGCTGTGGGGTAGGCACGACCCCCTTAAAATATATCGCAGTAGTATCGAATTCACATTTTATCACATATAAAATGAATAAACATAAAACCTGCGGAATTACAATTTCGCGAATACAGCCATTTAATCCGTTTTTAAAAGAATAAGCCTGTATGGCGACGAATATGGAAATAAATAAATTTTTGACAATCCAATTTATATATGAAGCATATATATATAATATGTACATATATATATTATATATATATGTGTATATATATATTTATATTTCACAGGATTTCACAATAAAATATAGAGAAATTTCATCAGGATTACAGTAAGGAAATCGAAGAAACTTAAAATTTTCTTTGGGGTTTTCATGTGGGAAATAGGGGAAATTATAAAAATTTCAACAGGGATTTCAAAGAAGAATACGCACAATATTTCCGTTCAAAACCTAATTTAACCAGAGGTTTAATTTTCTCTTTCAACAAATATTTCCCCCACAAAATTTAAATACTTCCTACAGAGAAGATTCTATAGAAGCTTTCTGAAATCATCAAATTTTCACACGACAAAATACAATGAACAATTTCTTTGTGGGAAGTAGAAAAAGATTTAAATCAAACTAATTTCTTTCCACAAACATTCCCTTTCAAAACAAATAAAATAATTCACAAGAAGATTACCTGTTTTCCTGTGCTTCAGAAAACTGATTGGTGAAGAACTTTGCTTCTAGCTTCCCCAATTCTTTCTCGAGAAACAAAGCACAAATAGCAACCAGAGATTTTCCACAAATTTGCAACAAAATACCAAAAAGCATATACAGAGAGTTTTACAGAGCTCAAAATTTTTTTTCCCGTGAGGAAAAATTGTATATCCTTTGTGTATTCCCAGATCCAAATTAACCTCCGTGAACAATTCTTCAACAAAAATCAATAAATACACTGGCACACATGTCGAGAAGTGCAAAATATCTTTTAACCACTTCTCGGCAATCTTGCCTTCCAAGATTTTGCATGATTTAATTCATTTGTTTAAATTTAAAAATCAAATTTCAAATTGCATGCATTTATTTTATTTAATTTTCCCATTTCCAATTAATATTTAAATTTCAATAAATCTATTCACTTGTTTAAAACAATTTAATTTAATTAATTTATTTATTTAATTAAATAAATTTAATCTTTTAAGATCAAATTATTTAACCAAACAAACTAATTAATTTCTTAAATAACAAACAACTAATTTCTTCAACATTTAAAAATTAATTTAAATAACAAGTAAATTAAAACATAATAAACTATTATTTAAATCAACATTTTTCCTTTCAAGCAATTAAACCAAATAGAAAAATACAAGACAACCAAGACTCAAACTAAAACTGACAATGTACAATGACCGGGTTAAAGACTAGGCTAGGATGAACCAACTACTACCTCCCAATCAACATATCCGTTGAGTCTTGACACACTTAGACCTGAGTAACCAGGTGGAGTCGGTGTCATGTACCCGTAATCCTGCAACCAAGCAAATAACATGCATATATATATAAACCATTGTACAAGCACACCGTGTGGAGAAAATCATGGAAATCACAGGGCACTTGCAAGCGAGTGATGCGATTCCGTTCTCCACACCAATACACGTCACATCAGACTGACGAATTAAATAACTGACAGTCCTTCATAAACATATACATAGCAAGAATCATCTGAAAGTAAACATCTAGCTATCAAAACATGTCTGAAATCAGTAATCACCATACAATGTATCATCATAGTCTAACAATGTAAAACATATCGGTAAAAACATAAGAATAAATGGGAGGGGTACTACAAGATGCATAAGAGGTAATGATACCTACGTGGAGTTAGTGAGTATGATTATTTGTGGAATGGTGGTAACAAATTATTGAGTTGGGATGTTAAGAGAATGTGAAGAATAAATGGGAATATTATTAGTAGGTTGAATGGTAAATTTGTAATGTGGTGACATGGAATGTGGTATGATGTTGTTCAAACTTGTTTCCCCAAGGTCAAGGATGGGGTATTATTTGTGATGTCTTGTATGAGTCTGGGGTTGATAATGTCTTCTAAAGTAAGAATAATCTTTGATGAGGATTGTGGTGGGGTTTGGTAATAATTTTGGATGACCAAAGAATAAGGCATGGAAAACTCATGTTGAGTATCACCCATGGTTATGGTAATATTTAACTCACTTTGATAAGACTCTATGTAAACCACTAGGTATCAATTTGGTTTGATTAGGGTTTGTGTATAGAACAGTAAGGTCTAGTGACAATAAGTGGCCTAATTGACAAAACAATTATGCCCAGATTTAGAGAAATTGCACCAAATAAGAGGATAATTGCATTAATCAAAGGTTCAAATTTGGGATTTTGAGAAATAGTGGGTGACAATTCAGTTTTCAAGGCAAAATTGATGATCTGATGTTCTAATGCATTTGCACCACTTTAAGCTATAATTGCACCCAAATAAGGCACAATTGTGCCTATCTATGGCACAAATGCACCTCTTTATGGCATAATGGTGCCTAAGAAAGGAACAAATGTTCCTAAGCCTTGGAAATTGCACCAATATAAAAATGCAACACAAGGCTAGGAGATGTGAAATTCTAACCTAGGATTGACTTTTTCTTGACAAACAGTTGCATGGATTGATGATCAATTACATGATAGGATAAATAGATATGAGTTTTAGAGGTTCAATTGCAATATTATAATTGTATTTGGTGTAATCTAAGTCTATTGAGAAAATTTGGCAAGAAAAATCTTCAAATAATATGCATGACAATTGTAGACATTTTTCAAGGTGACAAGGCTGAATGGTTTTACTGGTCTAAACAAATAAGTACTCCAAGCACATTAACAACCTAACTAGTATTAAAGGTGTGATGACTTAGTGTAGGCCCACCCACTGAAGAAAAATACCTTCAAATTAATGGGTGACTAGTGTATGCTAAGGACATGTACCATCTTAGCACCCCTTTGGGTGTGCGCAAGATGTTGAAGTGTTTTACCTGATTTTCAGAATTTATCACATTCAACCTAAAAATTTGAAGCACTTAAAGATTGAATCTTAAAAATGATAGTAATATGAAATCTAGTACTCAGATTCTAGTTTCCAAATATATAATTCATTTTAATACTCAAATGATACAAATTGATTTTCAATAAGCATGTCTAAAAACCCTTATTTAAAAGTTACTTTTTTTTGCCATACCATGCATGTGTGCATCAATGATATTTTGACCTAAATAATAATACTTTTATGAATCCTTTTGGGAAAAGATTTGTAACACACTAAATATTATGCACAATATTTTTTGTATTTTTTTAATACTTTTTTAATTAATTTTTTATTGGTCATAGTTGTTATTTTGAAAATATCTCGTGTACGTCACACATAATATGACCTAAACTTACCATTTATTTTTTTGGTAAACTTATCATTTTTATTTTATTTTTTAAATTGAAAACAATTATTTGAAGATTGTGCACGTATAATTTGTTTTTCAAAAAATTATTTCAGTAAAAAGTTAATAAAATAATAAGAAAACTTGATATTTCAAGTTTATGGACTAGTTTCATAAAAAAATATTTGAAAAATAAAAAATAAATCCAAATTTTAAAAAATACATATTTGGAATCTACACAATCTCATCTATAATGGGTTTTAATTTTGTCAATTTTTTTTGCAAAAAACCATTGCAAGGTGTGTGCCCTTGGTCTCCTTCTATTTTGTAGTGCAACACTTGAGTTCGTGACATGGCTTAACCGCATCTAGTGGATTCACTAACTCTACCGGTTGTATCGAGCATTGACAGGTCTATCTTTTGGTGCAATGACAACCATCTTTACAACAATTGGTATCAGAGCCTAGGTCAAGGGTTTGAACCCCTTTATTACGCTAGGGGGGATTGTTACCAGGTGTACACCCTTGGTCTCCTTGTGTTGTGCAGTGCAACACTTAGGTTTGTGGCATGGCTTAACTGCCTCCCATGGATTCATTAACTCTAGTCGTTGTATCAGGCATTAACAAGTCAATCTTTTGGTGGAATGACAACTGTCTTTGCAACAAAAACATCTTTAGACATATGTCCAAAGTCACTCTTTTCTACTACCACTAACATGACCTTCAAGTTGTAGGTAAAAGCAAGTACAAAGCTAAGTGCTGGCTCCCCAAGCTTTTTTTTGACCCAAAACCCATAGCAAAAACTAGGCCAAAATTGAATTTTTTAGAAAACAACAGGATATCATTTCTAAATGGGATCCCATTTTTTTTTATATAATTTTAAGCCTTTATGAAATAGGATCCTATTTCTACAAATTGAGATCTCACTTTTGGATCAAGGTCCTAAAGTGAAATGGGATCTCATTTTTTTGCCCAATTTTGAGTTTTTGGCTAAGTCCAAAACTTCCATGAGAAGTGGACTCATCTTCTTTCTTTTACCCCTATCCTTAGAAGGACTAGATCTTCAACAAGGATTTATGTCTCCTAAACAAGAGAAGAGTACATGGTAACTTCGAGCATGATATTGTACTTTGCACCACACTAAGCCAATGACTTGAGGTATTAAGGTTTCTAGAAAACAAGGTTCATAGTAGAATCAATTAGCAGTGAGCCCATACGAGGATGTCTGGGTCGAAGGGGCCTCCCCTCTCCTCCTCACCTATACACATCTTAATAGATGAAGGGTCGTGAGGCTTGGATTAAATTATGTTAGCTATACCTTGGGGTACAAATTTTGTTCTCTCCCCTTTATATACCCCGCCTCGCACCTGGACACATAGTTGAGGTCATCCTTAAGCTGATGAAATCCTCAAATATGCCTCCTATTGTAAGAAAATTGAAAAGATGTTTATTTTAATTCAAAAGATTGTTCTTTGGAGTCATGAGGGAAGAGCATACACAAACAATCTAATCCTTAGGTAAACAAACCAAAATTCAATTCCTAAGGTTTTTATGATCTCCAAGGTCTCACTAGGTGCAAGGAGAGAGCATACATACCTAGGGACTTATCAAACAAAACAAAAAATTCCATTTTGGACCATTTATGAAATTGAAGTGTTCATAAATTATAAAAAATCAAGCACATAAGAATTTACAATAGATAATATCAATAATTTAGGGTTTTTTATTCAATCTAATGAATGCCACAAGCTACTTTCAAATAGACTAGTAACCCTCAACCATGCCAAAGTAATTGAAATTTGATAAAAGGTTGATTACCTTCTTTGTTAGATGAACGATTTTGAGAAACTTATGTACTAATAAAAGACATAGGTGTGTCTATCTTTTATACAATTGCACATAAAATAGCTACAAAGTCACCCAAACTAGTTAAAAATGTGTCCAATAGAGAAAAAATTGTGCAACTCCGCACATAGACCCAAACACAGAAAATGAAGCAAAAAATATAATTTTAGGGGTTAAATGATCAATTTAAATGTCAAAAACATATAAAATTGGCATTATCAATCCAATATCTAACACACAAAAGTTTGAAAAGTAGACAATATCAAGCACAAGCAACTATTCCCATTTAAGCTTCAACTATAACCATCTAAGCTTCAATTGTGCGCATCTACTCAAAAACAACAAATTTTGCAAAAATAAATATAAAACCCTAATCTAAGAGACAAATTTGATATTCTAGGGCTAAGATCCTACAAAAGAACCATTAGAAATGAATGAAAATCACTTTATGAAGGGAAAGAATGATCAATTTATCAGTACCTAATGGATGTGAAATGAAGGGAAGGAAGAGGATGGTGTGACAAGAGGAAAAATGCAAAGAAAATACCTTCAAGTGCATGGAATTTTGGAGGAGAGAATCATGTGAGAATAAGATAGAGAGAATGGATAAATGCCATGGGAAAGAGAGGTTGATAGGGGGAAATGACCTAGAAAAAGATAAATGAAAGAGAGGATAGAGGGACATGAGGAGAGGGAAAGAGGAATCATGAGAAAAAAAAGAAGATAATTTTGCTAGCATAAAATGGGGATTCCACAACCTTGGTCATATTCCCCATGCTTGTGCTATAATGTGAGGTTGGGGACAGACCATGGATGTCCCTCAAATCAAAATGGATGGAGGAAACATGAGAAGGGGATGAAATGGGTACCCTTAAAGGACAATTTGAGAATGATGAATATATTCATTGCATGTATGCTCATTTTGGTTGTGGGAATTTTAATGCATGAGAGACAAGGGCAACAATTACTCTTAGTATAGGGGAAGGAATGGGCATGTGGATAAACATGGGTTTATGAAGGAAAAATTTATTTGATTCTATTTCAATGAGAGAGTTATTTGAAGTAGTTAGTGGATCATTCAAGGTAATTGAAGGATGGCCAAGAGTTGAATATAATAATAAATAGAGTCCTCACACCTCTTTCAAGTGATTGGATTGAAATTGGTCACCATCTTGTGGCAAGTTGATTAACTTAATTATTTTTTTATTTTATTAGCCTTAAAAGCAAATTTTGCTTCATTGAACTAAATGATATATGTTCATGTTAAACAGGAAAAGGACAACTGAGAGGGGGGGTGAATTAGTTGTCACACAAATTTAAACTTAAAACTTTATCACTTATCAAATCTTCAACCACACTATTCTATTATTAAATATAAGCATGAACCACATATAATAGAAAGTAAATCAATATAGTGAACACCATATTTTTACATGGAAAACCCAATAAGGGAAAAACCATAGTGAGGGTTAACTCACGATATAAATATTATAGAAAAAAGTTCATTGCCAAGGGCTCACTACCCAAAAGAGGACTCACTATCCAAGTACAAAGGCTCACTGCCTACAAAAAGGACTCACTGTCCAACAGGGAGGAACACTGCCTACAAATACAAAAGAGAATAAAAGATCCACCACTACAATTAAATCACATTCGCAAGATTACAAAAACCCTTGTCTCACTGTCTTCAACACAACTCACACACAATGTTATGCTCTTATGATTTGTGGCTTACTTTCATCACTTTGCGTCACACTGTCATACAACTCTTCACAATTCAACTTGATTTTATACCATTCTCAACCTTAGAAACATTTACCAAGGTCGGCCACAAAACAACGTTTCATAAATTCAAATTAGGTCGGCAACTCAAAATTCCCACGATGGAAAGGAATATGAGTGGACCAATAAAATTATTTTCTTGAACCATCTACATGCTTCCTTAATTGAGTTTTATTCTTCGAATGAAGTGTAAACACCAAGTCGGCCAAACCTAATGAAAAAATAGATAAAAATTTATGCACACACTTACCAACAAGAAGATGACACACGGATGCCACAACATGCTTTATTAAGAAGAAGACAACATCTCAAAACCTTCCAAATACATCCGCAACAAAAACAACAGACTTCAATCACTAAATTCCTTTCACCAGTCAGTCTGGGCTGTGCAAACTCATACAGGAATACTAAAATATGACTTCCTTATTACTAAACTCCAAACCTCTTCGCGAAAGCATAGGAAAGGCCTTCACAAGACATATCCAAGATCCACATGATCTGAAACAAAACAATAGAGGACTATAGAGCATAAACATTTCTCCCAGTCCATAGAAGATCAATAATTTCCAAATAGTCCACATACTGGTGAACATAACTTCCATGTACCATCTCACCAGAAGTTGAAACTCAACATATGTTACCATGAGATTACCATTAATAAACCTTCAAATCCACACAAGCATAGGATCAACACAGGAAAAATGCGGAGCACATACTAGAGCACATTTTGAACACATTCAACACTACTAACTTCTCTTCTTTATTTAATTTTCTCAAAAGAACTTGAAGAATCACCAATACAACTGTAACACCATAAAGATAGCTTCATGTACTCACTATATCTATCTACAAACATCAACATATTGAATTGTGTTGACATCAATGACAAAACCACCAAGCTAGCTTATATTTGTAACAATCTCCCCCTTTGTCATTGATGGAAACACATAACCTTTTCTCCCACTTTGACATGAATGAAAAATAAAAAAATTCATTACTCCCCCTTAGGAGTACACCCATATTACAACAATGAAACCTCTTCTACTCCCCCTATGGAGTAGACCCAAAAATTAGTCCAGATAAATGAGAAATCTTGTGAATTCACTGGACTGATGCACCTTCATGTGCACCTAGTTAGGAGGTCCAACGACCCACAACATCTCCCTAAGATGCTCAAAACCATCCATCAGAAGAGCCTTGGTAAAGATGTCTACAATTTGTTCCTTTGTTGTCACAAACTCCAATCTGACCTCGTTCTCCAACACTTTTTCTCTTAGAAAATGATACTTGATAGATATGTGCTTCGTTCTTGAATGCATAACTGGGTTCTTTGAAATGTTTATTGCACTTGTATTGTCACAGAAGATAGAGATAGGTTTATCACATACTACACCAATATCTTTCAGAGTTTGCTTCATCCAAAAAACTTATGTGCTACAGGATGCTTTAGCAATATACTCTTCCTCTACAGTAGATAAAGAAATTGAGTATTGCATCTTACTCAACCATGAAACCAATCTCCCACCTAGAAAGAAAGCACCACAATTGGTACTATTCTAGTCATCTACACATCTAGCCCAATCAACATTTGTATAAGCACTTAGGGTAAAGTCATTACTCTTAGGATACCATAGTTCAGAACCTGGTGTGCCCTTAAGATATCTAAATATCCTCTTTACAGCCATAAGATGTGCTTCTCTAGGATTTGATTGAAATCTAGAAACTAAACACACTGCATGCATAATATCCGGTCTGGTAGCGGTGAGATACAATAATCCACCAATCATGGATCTATATTTTCTCTTATCAGTCTTAGCAAATTCATCATCCTTGCTCAACTTACATCCGGTTACCATAGGAGTACAAACCAGTTTAGAATATTCCATCCCAAAAATTTTCAACAACTCTTTTACATACTTAGATTGTGAAATGAATATCCCTTTATCAATTTGATTCACTTATAGACCAAGGAGGAAATTCAATTCACCAATCATAGACATCTCAAATTCTTTCTACATTTCTTCAACAAAATTTTTACACATGCCATCATTTCCACCAAAAATGATATCATCAACATAAACAACTACAATCAACATATTATTACCATGTACTTTGAAGTAGAGATTACTGTCAGTAGAACCTTTGCTGAAACCTTGTTTTGTCATATATCTGTCCAGTCTTACATACCAATTTATGGGAGCTTGCTTCAATCCATACAATATTTTCTTCAATTTACAAACCATATCCGGTTTGTCAGAAAACTGAAACCCTTCAAGTTACTCCATGTACACTTCTTCCTCCAACTCACCATTTAGAAAAGTTGGCTTAACATCCATCTGATATACCTTAAAGTCCTTGTATGTAGAGAATGCCAAAAAAATTCTGATAGCTTCCATTCTGGCCACAAGGGTAAAAGTCTCTTCAAAATTTATACCTTCAACTTGTGAATATCCTTTGCACACCAGTCTTGCCTTATTCCTTACTACTCTATTTTCATTCAGTTTGTTTTGAAACACCCATTTAGAGCCAATCACATTTTTGTTCTCAAGTCTACGGACTATTTCCCATGTCTGATTCTTTTCTATCTGTTGTAGTTCCTCTTTCATAGCTCTTATCCAACTTTCATCTTCACATGCTTCTTTTATAGATTTAGGTTCTATTTTAGAAAGTTATCACAAATTTACCTTAGCTGCAACTCTGCTTCTTGTCTTCACTCCTTCACTCTTGTCTCCAATTATCTGATCTTGCGGATGATTCTTTTGTACACATTTAGGAGTCCTAGCAGCAGGTTATGGTTCATCCTCTTCTTCTTCTTCTTCTTCTTCTTCTTCTTCTTCTTCTTCTTCTTCTTCTTCCACTTGTTCCTCTTCTTCTTTCTCTTCTTCTTCTTCTTCTTCTTCATTCTCCTTAATTTCTTCATGTATATATCTGCAGATAGGATCATCATGTTCAACTTCACTTATCTCAATAAGTCTGTGTATGTCTTCATCAACTTTCACATTAGCATTTTCAATGATTTTTCTTAATCTTTTGTTGAAGCATTTGTATACCTTGCTAGTAGTAGAGTATCCAAGAAATATTCCATCATCATATCTTGCATCAAACTTTCCAAGATTTTCATCATCTCTTTTACTATAGCATCTACTTCCAAATACCTTAAAATATTTCACAGTAGGAGTCTTACCAGTCCATAACTCAAAAAGTGTCTTTGTGCTATTGTGTCTGATCTGAACTCTATTAAGAACATAAATAGTAGTATGTATCACTCTCTCCAATACACATTTGGTACATTAGACTCTTTCATCATAGTTCTAGCGGCTTCCTGAACTGTCCTATTTTACCTTTCAACAACTCCATTCTGCTAAGGGGTTCTCAGACCAGAAAATTGTCTCTTCATGCCATGCTTCTCATAGAATTCATTAAATTCACCAGAAGTGAATTCACCACCTCAATCAGATCTCAAACACTTGATTTTTAGATTTACTTCATTTTCCACTCTCGCCTTGAATACCTTAAACCTATCCAGGGCCTGATTCTTTTCTCTGAGAAAAGCAACCCATGCCATTCAAGTATAATCATCAATAAGCAACATAAAGTACTTATCTCCATTCAGGCTTCTGGTCCTAGTAGGACCACAAAGATCGGTGTGAATCAACTCCAACATTATGATTGTAGAATGTTCTTTTCCCTTAAAGCTACATCTTGTCTGCTTCCCCAATTGGAAACTTCTACACATAACATTAGCAAGTCTTGTGATTCTAGGCAGTCCTCGAACAATCTCTTTAGCACTAATCTTGACTAGGTTATCAAAGTTCACATGTCCCATTCTTCGGTGCCATAACCAAATTTCATTGATTTGAGATACAAGGCAATGACCATCAACTCTCTTCAACTGATAGATGTTTCCATGAGTTCTTCTTCTAGCTACAATCATATCCCCCTTTCTAGATCCTTTTCTGATTTCACAGGTATTGTTCTGAAACACAAGTTTAAAGCCATTGTTGCACATTTGACCAACACTCAAAAGATTATGTCTCAAAACCTTCATATAATATACACCATCAGTATTATGCACTCCATAAAAACTAATTGAACCTTTACCACAAATCTTAGCTCTTGAATCATCACCGAACATTACTAAACCACCATCATATTTTTCAAGTTTAGTGAACTTACACTTATCTCCTATCATATGATTAGAACATCCACTGTCAATTACCCAGTAGTCTTCATCCTATCTTGGATGAAAAGCGGTAACCAAAGTACCTTCCCTCATATTCTTCTTAACCCCCTGAGCCATCCTAATTGCACATTTTCCAGAGTTAGTGGATACTAATTTATTTTCCAAAGCTAAGAATAAACATTCACTATCATCGTCGTCATTATCAAATTCACCACCAGAAATACAAGCCTCTTCCTTAACATATTACAACTTCTTATACCTTTTATCCTTCCTATCCTTATCCTTATAATCCTTGTTCTTCTTATGTGTACCCCTATTCAAACATCTTGAAGCATAATGACCAAAGTTACCACAACTAAAGCATTTAAAGGGTAACATACCTTTATATTTTCTAGTGCCTTTCTTCAATTTCCTGGTGAAGTTTGCATCCAACTCTTCATTATCACTATTCAGTTCTTCAATCTTCAAAGTCTTCAATGTCATTTTTTTCTTCTCTTCTACCTTTTCATCTTTCTGGAGCTTTCTTATCTCAAATGCTTGCAAGGTGCCAAACAACTCTTCTAGAGTGTACTTCTTAGGATCATATATTCTTCAATAATAGAGATCTTGTCATTGTAACATTCTGGTAATGTGATCAAGATCTTCTCGATTATATCTTCATCTGCTAGTTTTCCTCCTTGATTCTTAACATCATTTGCTACCAGTTCAAGTCTCTGAAAGAAACTTGTAAATTCTTCACCATCCTCCATCTTCAAGTTCACAAATCTATGCTTTGCCACCAACCTCTTTGTTAATTTCACCTTTTTGTTTCCTTCATACTTGTCTTCCAACTTTTTCTAGACCTCATATGCACTATCCAGAGAATTAACCTTGACTCGCTTAGTTTTAGATAAACCACTACAAATCATATACTTCGCCTTCTCATTTTCTTCATAAGCATAGATATCATCTGCTGAATTAACACCACCGGATGGAAGTGTATACTTATTCTCAACAACCTTCCAGGTCTTGAAACTAAGAGAGATAATGTATCCTCTCATATTTCCTTTCCAAACATTTTAGTTAGTTCCATCAAACATAGGGATCTCCAATTTGTGTGCCAACAGATCTTCCTTAAGTTGTTAAGCTCTACACAAGGAACCACAAGCTCTGATACCAATTGTTAAACAAGCACATGACAACTGAGAGGGGGAGGTGAATTAGTTGTCACACAAATTTAAACTTAAAACTTTATCACTTGTCAAATCTTCAACCACACTATCATGTTATTAAATATAAGCATGAACCACATATAACAGAAAGTAAATCAACACAATGAACACCAAATTTTTATGTGAAAAACCCAATAAGGGGAAAACCAGGGTGAGGGTTAACTCACAATATAAAGATTATAGAAAAAGGCTCATTGCCAAGGGCTCACTATCCACGTACAAAGGCTCACTTCCTACAGAAAGGATTGTCTGTCCAATAGGGAGGCTCACTTCCTACAGATACAAAAGAGAATAAAAGATCCACAACTACAATTAAAGCACATTCGTAGGATTACAGAAACCCTTGTCTCACTGTCTTCAACACAACTCACACACACTTTTCTACTCTTGTGATTTGTGGCTTACTTTCATCACTTTGCATCACACTGTCATACAACTCTTCACAATTCAACTTGCTTTTATACCATTCTCAACCTTAAAAACATTTACCAAGGTCAGCCACAAAATAATGTTTCATAAATTCAAATTAGGTCAGCAACTCAAAATTCCTGTGGTGGAAAGGAATAAGAGTAGACCAATAAAATTATTTTCTTGAACTATCTACATGCTTCCTTAATTGAATTTTATTCTTTGAATGAAGTCATGTAAACACTAGGTCGGCCAAACCTAATGAAAACATAGATAAACATTGATGCACATGCTTCTGAACAAGAAGATGACACGCGAATGCCACAACACTCTTTAGTAAGCACAAGACAACATCTCAGAACCTTCCAAATACATTGGCAACAAAACCAATAGACTTCAATCACTGAATTCCTTTCACCAATCAATCTGGGATATGCAAACTCATATAGGAATACTGAAACATGACTTCCTTATTACCAAACTACAAACCTCTTCGCCAAATCATAGTAAAGGCCTTCACAAGACATATCCCAGATCCACACAATCTGAAACAAAACAATGGAGGACTGTGGAGTAGAAACATTTCTCCCAATCCATAGAAGATCAATACTTTCCAGACAGTTCACATACTGGTGAACACAAATTCTATGTACCATCTCACCAGAAGTTGAAACTCAACATATGTTACCATGAGATTACCATTAAAAAACCTTCAGATCCGCACAAGCATAGGATCAACACAGGAGAAACATGAAGCACATACTAGAGCATGTTATGAACACATTGAACACTTTTGATTTATCTTCTTTATTTAATTTTCTCAAAAGAACTTGAAAACTCACCAATACAGCTATAACACCATAAAGATAGCTCCATGTACTCACTATATCTATGTACAAACATCAACATATTGAACTGTGTTGATATCAATGACAACACCAATGACAACACCACCAAACTAGCTCAAATTTGTAACAATTCACCTGATAAATGTCCATGTATAATTAGGCATGATTATTGAAGCCAATAAACTATTTACCAAGATCGTTGATCATGGCATAGGTGTGACTTTAAGCATGTTTCCCATATTTAGGTATATTTGATGTCAAGAGCTATAAATGATGTGTTTTAAATAGCTTGTAAACTTTTGTCAATTATGAACTCTTGTAATGAAAGAAGCTCTAGATACTTGTCAAATGGAAGTATTATATTATGTGGTGCTTTAGATTGTCTATTGGATCAATAATGTATGTGGATAATTAGTTATTAGGTTTATATTTATAAGTATTGTTGTGTGACATAGTAAAAACATGTCAAACATGTTGGTAATATATCATTGAAAATGGAACTAACTACATTGTGTCTTATGGTTGTTGTGTGTGGTAAGTGACATAATGTTTTTCATTGATTGGTTTCCCATAGTAAACCTTGGCATTAAATATGGTGAATTAAGGAAAACATACATCAATAAATTTAACCCATCTTGAATCCCTATTTTATCTATACTCCCCATCCATAATTGCATGATTGAAGCATATTTTTATGGCTGCCATGTGTTGTTGGAAAATGTTAAGCCCATTACCTAAAAGTTGGTATTGTAAAGCATATAGATTATTATACTTTAGAATTTATAACATGTTGAAATATCTTATTGTATAATTCTTGGTAAAAAACTAGATAGGTATATGATGGCCTTGGATTAAGGGGAGAGTATATTAACCTATTTTGAAGAATCTATATGGTCTTTGTGATTGTTATCATTACCAAATTTATTGGGTGTATCTCCATATTATGGTATAACAGAGGTCACATCATTTCTACTATCTTGAAAATGACTTAGGTATCAATCAGGCTTAAACAAGTTTATAATTATTTTTGTATGGCTTCTTATAGTTGGATATTGTACTATAGTTTACATGGTGTATTATCTTGAAAAAAATGGTTTTAAAGACTATGAGAATGGTATACAATATAAAGTTTTATTTAATAAGTCTAATTATATGATTAGTGGATGAGTTTTAAACATGAGTTCCTTATGTTTGGTAAATTTATACATAAAAAGAAAACATATATTATGATATGGTTGGTTTCCTAGCATGATGGTATCTACAATTATAACAAGTATTTAGTTATTAAAGTTAAGTGCAAATATTATTTAGTTGAGAACCAAGCTATTACAAGAATAATGGGTTACACCATACGATCAATGAAACCAAAAGGTTAAGAATACTATTAAAACTAATATTATAGAGTGTATATCCTTATATGAAGATATGATGAGACTAGTGTTCCCAATTATCTAGAGTGTGACTTGGACTTTAATCATGCTTAACAGAAATTTGTAAAAACTAACATATGTCTTTGAGGCTCAAAAGGAATTTATGTGGCTTTATTAGGATGATGTCATATATTATTATGACACTTGATATTGTTGAACCATTCTGAAGTGGGACCCCACCAAGAGCCTTATTGAGGCTTTTACACTATTGATAATGTGAGTATACAATGTCTATTGAACTCTTAAGTACAGCAGCCTCGATGTGGGAACTAAGGAAGGGGTAGTGTGGTTGTGTTGGATGATGGTGTTGGAATATGGCTTGGGGAGATTGTTTATGGCTTCTATTGTTGTCATTGATGGAAAATGAAGTCATTATCTCAGTCCACAGATCAAGATGTATTTATACTAGCAGGAAATGTAGAAGATAATGTGTTACCGATAGAAAGCATGAAGAACAGGGTATCTGGTCAGTTAGTCAATCCATATGCTTCATTGGATCATGATTTTGTGTTGTGGATCCCTAAGAAATTTTGTTAAGCATGTATGTTATCTTATTGGTAAGTTTTGTGGTTTTGCAACAATCGGTGTACAAGTTAGGAGATTCAGTAGAATGATTTTTTGTTTATTTGCTCATTGTGGCTGACTCAATGAATGCAGCGTGTTGCGGATGTATAAAGAGTAGTTGTTTAATTGTTTCTAAGTTTGAGAATATTTTATTGGGTCCTAGCTATGTCTTAGCCAACCTTTGTGGGTTCACATTAAATATAACTTGTGATTTGAGCCGACTGTTGGAGAATATTTCATGTTTTTGTTGAAGCTGACTTAAGTGATTAAAATATTTGCTAACAGATATATATATATATATATATGAGATTGGTAATTAATTTTTAAAAAGAGGATGAAGTGGTGAGAATGTGTGAATGTGTGAAAAGAGCATAACAAATGTATGAGAGAACATCAGAAGATTAGTTGAGTAAATTTTTCTTGAGCAGAAGAACATTATTGTGAATTAAGGCAGAGTAGAATAGAGCGAGTTGCAGGATCAGACAAAAGGTTTAGAATTTGTTTTATGTGCTTCATCAAAACTAAATCTAGGAATTTGTAGATGATATATTCTCAGTTCAATTTTTGTTGTAATCACAAACACTTTTTAAGGTAGTGAGCCTTCCTTATTTTGAGCAGTGAGCTCTAGGCAGTGTGCCTGAATGCAAATGCATTCCCTTTTGTTCATACTTTTAACAGAGTATAATTGTGGATTAATCTCCACTGTGTTTTTCCCCTAATAGGACAGGGTTTCCACATAAAAATATTTGTGTTATGGTGTTTTGATCATCATGTTCATGTGCTTGCATATTTATTTTTGTTTATGTGTTGTAAATGGTTTAAGATCTGAATTGAAAGTTTAATTTCCTGAACACTGATTCACCCCCTCCCACCTCTCAGTGTTCCTTGAGTCCAAAAATTAGAATCAAAGTACAGTTCCTCTGTAGAAGTTTAACAACTTGAGGTGGATCTTGGAATACAATGGACTCTGGTAGTCTCCAACAACAACTTATGGTGGCACTTGATGATCTTGATCAGTCTAAAGCAGAATTCATGGAATTAAAAGAAAATCTTGTGGATGTTGAGAATTTCATTCAATCATTGAAGGATAAAATCAATGAGTCAAGAGAAAAGAGAAGGGAACTTTGTGATCGGTTGAAGCAAAAAGAAAATAAAAAACTTGGAAGATGTTCACCTGAATCAGACCTTAAAAGAGATAATTGAAGAATGTGAAAAACTTGCTAGAAATAATGCTACTCTGAAGCTTGAGATGGAATCTATGGAAATGAAGCTAATTAAGGAGATTGAAGAAAGGAAGAAGAATGAGGAGAATCTAGCCCAATCCTTAAAATAAAAATCTAAAGAATGGAGCAGACTAAATAATGGATTCATTTAGTTGGAGATTGAATTGCAACAATGCAAAAACAATGAACAAGAACATGAAAGATAGATAGTTATTTTTCAGTGATGAACTCACTACTGCAAATGAGTACAAGGAGAAGTTTAGGATCAGTTCTGCTAAGCTTGATGAGTTGACTAAAGGACATAAGGATGCAAATAATGAGTGAGGTCTTGGATATGAGAAGGAAGAAAGCTGTAGATCTAAACATAAGGATTCTAGACAAAGAAATTAGATGAACAAAGGAAGAAGGTATCTGGTAAGACAACCCAATGCTCAAAATTTTAATGGTTATTGCTTTGCTTATAATAAATTTGGCCATATGGCTTCTCAGTGTAGAAGTAAAATAAATTCAAGTAGTCCATCATTTCCCGGTCAGTGTTTTAATTGCAAAAAGCTTGGTCATAAGTCTATTGAATGTAGAAGTATGTATGTCAGTTTAAGAAATGTTAAATGCTATACTTGTGGAAGATTTGGGCTTGTTGCTAATCAATGCAGATCAGGAGGAAATCAGTTGAATGAGTGGTTTAGATAGAGAAATCTGGTGTGTTATAGTTGCAATAGATTTGGTCACATTGCAAGATTCTATAGGAACAAAAATATGGAAAGAATAGGTCTAGTATACAAGGGAAAAATTTCGCAAAAAGATGACAAAGGAAAAGGAAAAGTGACTATGGAAGAGATAAGAGACTAGATCAAGAAAATGTGTGTAAAGAAGAGTGGATCTAATGAAGGAAATAAGCCTGTACCGGAAGTAGCCTCTGGTAATTCCTTCAGAAATTGATCTCAGGCCATTGGCCTAGGGGGAGTTTTTCAAGGAAAATCCTTTGGCCCCCCTATCGGTAGCTGGTACCAAAATGCAGAAAATTATTAGTAGCTATGATAAAAGTTTGAAAATGCATCAGTGATCACTTATGCAGGAACATGAGAAGTAGAAGGTCCGTAGATAAATTTTTCTTTTGCTATCTGAGAAAATAGAGTACCCGAAACTCCTAGGGAAATGTATTTACTGCAGCTAAAAAGGTTAGGTGTGTGAAGACATAAAATGGT